>JABMCL010003854.1:585000-627500 GCA_018857735.1 Alviniconcha marisindica | reverse complement strand
AAGCCTTAACTGAAACTAAAACAGAAAAACTGGGAGTGGACTGGTTTGCATCGTTCTTTGTCAAACAGCAAACCGACGCAGACTCAGTCCCCCCCGCAACCCCCGCCTCACCACAGAACAAACGATGCGCGATGTGTCGGTGCATGCCAGCACGTGCAACCCGCGGATCGCCGGGCGCTGTGGACAGTGACAGATTTACGGCCTGATCACCGCATGAACACCGGGGGACGCGCTCCGACACTGAAGGTCGGCCGTCAAGCTTGCCGGCTCTGGCGCCGTGTGCTGCATAAAGAATGCATGAACTGGATGCTGGCTCTCCCAGGCTGGTTTGCTGTCGGTCTTTGTCATTGCCGCGCAGTAGCACTGAAAACCGCGTCCCCTTCCCATGGCGACCTCTACACTGAAAACCGCGTCCCCTTCCCATGGCGACCTCTACACTGAAAACCGCGTCCCCTTCCCGTGGCGACCTCTACACTGAAAGCCGCGTCCCCTTCCCATGGCAACCTCTACACTGAAAACCCTGTCCCCTTCCCGTGCCGACCTCTATACTGAAAGCCCTGTCCCCTTCCCATGGCGACCTCTACACTGAAAGCCCTGTCCCCTTCCCATGGCGACCTCTACACTGAAAGCCCTGTCCCCTTCCCGTGTCGACCTCTATACTGAAAGCCCAAACTCCAAGCACTGGTTTACGACATCCTTCCTTCAAGAAGGAAGGTGCCGGAAAGCGATGCTCGGAGTGTGCTGAAAGCCCTGTTCCCTTCCCATAGTGACCTCTACACTGAAAGCCCTGTCCCCTTCCCATGGCGACCTATACATTGAAAGCCCTGTCCCCTTCCCATGGCGACCTCTACACTGAAAGCCCTGTCCCCTTCCCCATGGCGACCTCTACACTGAAAGCCCTGTCCCCTTCCCATGGCGACCTATACACTGAAAGCCCTGTCCCCTTCCCGTGTCGACCTCTATACTGAAAGCCCTGTCCCCTTCCCATGGCGACCTCTATACTGAAAGCCCTGTCCCCTTCCCATGGCGACCTATACACTGAAAGCCTTGTCCCCTTCCCATGGCGACTTCTACACTGAAAGCCCTGTCCCCTTCCCATGGCGACCTCTACACTGAAAGCCCTGTCCCCTTCCCATGGCGACCTCTACACTGAAAGCCCTGTCCCCTTCCCATGGTGACCTCTACACTGAAAGCCCTGTCCCCTTCCCATGGTGACCTCTACACTGAAAGCCCTGTTCCCTTCCCATGGCGACCTCTACACGTCGCATTCGTCAGCTCCGTCCCATTTAAACAGCATTATTACAGTAGACTACAGACGAAATTAAGGTCCACTTTACTGAGAAGCCACAGCTGACAAATGTTTCCCTTTAAAGCCTGGAGTAGTCGGAATATGGCCACGCACGTCTTGCCCACTGACAGGAATGTCTTCCTTCTCCTAATAGACGATTTCCGGAATTAACTGGCGAAGATTTTTTACTCCGGGAAAGTAAAGTCCCCTGAATGGAGGCGGCAGCGGAGAAGAGCTGTTCTGCGACAGCTTTAGATCTTCAGGCATAGACCTATTATAATTTATACTAGACTACCAGCTGGGGGAACCTACTATCCGATCTGCATGTTCCCCGCGAGCAGTGAGTGCTTGATCGGCATTTTCTGATGCCTTTTCTGCCTCTTGTTTACGGGTATCCGTCATCTTCCGCACGTGCTCACTGTACCCCCAACAAAAGCGTGCCTACTCTGCGCTACACCCGCAGGCATGGACCTATACATACAGGTCCTTGCCCGTTAGGCACTTACCGAGTGCAGTCCCCTGGATTTCCGAAGATCGTTCGTTTCGACTTAAGGGTCCATTCACCGTCACCGTTTCCAAAATTCTTTCTCTACTCTTTAACTGCGTTAGTTTTGGCGAACACAGTTTTCTGTGTGGGCTCGGGAAATAAATAGGTCACCCTGTTCATGGTCATAAACGATTTAAACGGGTTCCCGTGGTGAGTGCCTACGGAATATTACCAGGTACCCAGATATGTGTTATTATGCATTGGTTGATATATGGATGGTTTGTTTTTAACGTTGTAACGAATTAGACAAACACGTGATTTGATAGCTTTTATTTTCAACTGGTGTGAAAGAATTTTGAACGTGTGATTCGTCCTGAGGTGACCCTGTGCGGTGGACGGGACGTTAAAATCCAAGAACTGTCAAGCGAACGTCCATAATGCCTTAGAACCACTTCACTATGGCCGTGCTACTAATGGCGCCCGGAGGCGCAGACACACGACAAACGAACAGACGAGCAACAAACGACGACACTCTAGCCACAAACTGAAGGTGAATTCATTATTGATGGAACTGCCTCCCATTCTCCTCCCCACCCCCCAACCCCCTCCACACCTCCCCAATCAGGTTGAAAAGCTCACGCATGACGAATGGCTTAGGCCCGGTACACGCGATGCCTTTCTGATTGTAATGGGACTGATAATCGACCCGCTCCGCCCAACGCATACTTGCTGCCAGACTCAGCCCGGATTTTTTGGTTTGTTTTACGGTCTGTCTTTTCTCTTCCCAATCCCATTAACTCGGTGCCTGCGCGGGAGGCGTATATTTAGACTCCATCGTGGAAGCAGAGACTTAGAGCGCCGATACACGAACCGTTTCGGCAGTATGCTTGCGGAGAAGCGTTGAAACCTCATGCGGTCGGACCCATCCGTCTTAAACGTATACTGGCTGTCACACGACGCAGCCTCATGTGGTACCAGCCATGTAACAACCAAACAGCGCTGGAAGTACACCACTTCGGTGGCTATTCAAAAACGCGCTATTAAAAGCTAGTCACTCGTTCACAATCACATGCGAGCGCAGTGAGTCTGCTCGAGAGCGGAGAATAGTGCTATATAAAAGCGATCAACAATCAACAACACGACACAGCCGAAACTGACGGGTTAAAGCAAGGGGAAGGTGCACGTATTCAACCTTACCGCTATTCGTAACCTCCGACCTTTCCTTCACTTCAGTCCAAACGGCGGGCGCTCATTGGCTGGCGGGTGCAATTCACCCGTTTGGAACATAGCATGCTGTATTTGGTACGGACAGGTTGAAGGTGATGCGCTGAGCCGTTTAAACCGTACGGCTAGGCTGCCACACGATCTGTTAGTAAACGTGGCGCTTAACGTCCACAGAAACCATCAGGCTTATTAGGGACGGGGGTACACGATCCGTTTAAGATCAGGTTCGGATGGTTCTCCTCAACAATACTGCCGAAACGGCTCGTGTATCAGCACCTTTAGTGAGGGTTAAATTTGCCGTAGGGTTTTTGTTTGGTCGGTTGGTTTTGGGGTTTTTTTGGGGGGGGGGGGGGGGGCGTCGAGGGGGGGGGGGGGCGTTTGGGGGGAGGAGCTGATGGCGATGAGAAGAGAAGGACGGAGGGAAAGAGGGAGAGAAGGGATGGGGAGAGAAAGAGAGAAGGGGGGGGGAGGGGGATATGGAAATTTCATTCAATTTCAGGCCACTGCCCCTCATTAAGGGGCGTAGGTGGTTGGCATACGACCTCACAGTACATACTGTAGCTATACATGTGAAAACGAAGAGCAACAAACTAACGGCAATGCGCTTTAATTAGGAATTTGAAATGCTACACAGTTTAAAAGCATTGTACAAACAGATTAACACATTTTGTTTCACTATATTTACATCGTAGTATTCTAGCAACAGGCCTGGTAATTTGTAGAATTTGGCGAGATGAATTGCGCTCTTAAAACCCTTAGCACGGGGCAACATAAGACGAGAAGAGAGAGAGAGAGAGAGAGGAGAGAGAGAGAGAGAGAGAGAGAGAGAGAGAGAGAGAGAGAGAGATGACTGTACTATTATGTACTGTAGGCCTATGCAGGCGTGGGCTGGCTGCGGTCTATATAGCCGTCCTGAGATGTCCCCGTGTGGCTGACAGGACTAAAATCCAATTACCAACTGTAATCCACTGTAAGCCTACAGCCCACAGAAACACGCATCTGTTGCAGACCCGGAGAGAAGCTGGGGTTGACTGCAATCCAGTGAAGGCCTAGGGACACGAGGTGTCCCAGAATGCAATTTTCTGGAGGTCTAGAGGCACGACGTGTCCCAGAAGGCAATTTGTGAAGGCCTAGATTCATGTGTCCCAGAATAACATTTGTAAAGGCTGCGATTCACGAGGTGTCCCAGAATGCAATTTTCTGAATGCATAGAGACACGTTGTGTCCCAGAATACAATTTGTGAAGGCCTAGAGATACAAGGCTTCCCAGAATGCAATTTGTTGTAGGACTAGAAACAAGCACGGGCTGGTTACAATCTACTGTAGGCTTAGGGGGACAAGCGTGGGTTGGCTACAATCTAGTGTAGGCCTAAAGAGACAAGCGTGGGTTACTATAAACCTAGACAGACGAGAGTGGGTTGGCGACTATCTACTATAGGCGTAAAGAGACAAGCGTGGGTTGGCTACAATCTACTGTAGGCGTAAAGAGACAAGCGTGGCTACAATCTACTGTAGGCGTAAAGAGACAAGCGTGGCTACAATCTACTGTAGGCCTAAAGAAACGAGAGTGGGTTGGCGACAATCTACTTCAGGCGTAAAGAGACGACAGAAGGTTGGCGACAATCTACTGTAGGCCTAAAGAGACATGGGTGGGTTGGCGACAATATACTGAAGGCCTAAAGAGACGAGAGTGGGTTGGCGACAATATACTGTAGGTCTAAAGAGACAAGGGTGGGTTGGCGACATTCTACTGAAGGCCTAAAGACACGAGAGCGGGTTGGCGACAATCTACTGTAGGCCTAAAGAGACAAGGGCGGGTTGGCGACAATCTACTGAAGGCCTAAAGAGACAAGGGTGGGTTGGCGACAATTTACTGACGGCCTAAAGAGACAAGGGTGGGTTGGCGACATTCTACTGTAGGCCTAAAGAGACAAGCGTGGGTTGGCGACAATCTACTGACGGCCTAAAGAGACAAGGGTGGGTTGGCGACAATCTACTGAAGGCCTAAAGAGACAAGGGTGGGTTGGCGACAATCTACTGTAGGCCTAAAGAGACAAGCGTGGGTTGGCGACATTCTACTGAAGGCCTAAAGAGACGAGAGTGGGTTGGCGACAATCTACTGTAGGCCTAAAGAGACAAGCGTGGGTTGGCGACAATCTACTGTAGGCGTAAAGAGACGAGGGTGGGTTGACGACATTCTACTGAAGGCCTAAAGAGACAAGGGTGGGTTGGCGACAATCTACTTTTAGGCCTAAAGAGACAAGCGTGGGTTGGCGACATTCTACTGAAGGCCTAAAGAGACAAGGGTGGGTTGGCGACAATCTACTGTAGGCCTAAAGAGACAAGGGCGGGTTGGCGACAATCTACTGAAGGCCTAAAGAGACAAAGGTGGGTTGGCGACATTCTACTGAAGGCCTAAAGAGACAAGCGTGGGTTGGCGACAATCTACTGTAGGCCTAAAGAGACAAGCGTGGGTTGGCGACATTCTACTGAAGGCCTAAAGAGACAAGGGTGGGTTGGCGACAATCTACTGTAGGCCTAAAGAGACAAGGGTGGGTTGGCGACAATCTACTGAAGGCCTAAAGAGACAAGCGTGGGTTGGCGACAATCTACTGAGGCCTAAAGAGACAAGCGTGGGTTGGCGACATTCTACTGAAGGCCTAAAGAGACAAGGGCGGGTTGGCGACAATCTACTGAAGGCCTAAAGAGACAAGGGTGGGTTGGCGACATTCTACTGTAGGCCTAAAGAGACAAGCGTGGGTTGGCGACAATCTACTGTAGGCCTAAAGAGACGAGAGCGGGGTTGGCGGCAATCTACTGGAGGCCTAAAGAGACGAGGGCGGGTTGGCGACATTCTACTGAAGGCCTAATGAGACAAGGGTGTGTTGGCGACAATCTACTGAAGGCCTAAAGAGACAAGCATGGGTTGGCGACAATCTACTCTGGGTCTAAAGAGACGAGGGCGGGTTGGCGACAATCTACTGTAGGCCTAAAGAGACAAGCGTGGGTTGGCGACAATCTACTGGAGGTCTAAAGAGACGAGGGCGGGTTGGCGACAATCTACTCCGGGCCTAGACAGAAGCATGGGGAGGTGGGTGGCCTGCCTGCAGTCTCATGCACTGACTGGGAAGTCTGACTGGAGCAATCAATATCTCCTCCACTCGCCCCATGCACAGAGGACAAAGCAATCCTGCACTCTCTCTCTCTCTCTCTCTCTCTCTCTCTCTCTTCTCTCTCTCTCTCTCTCACTCTCTCTCTCTCTCTCTCTCTCTACTCTCTCTCTCTCTCTCTCTCTCACTCTCTCTCTCTCCTCTCCTCTCTTCTCTCCTTCTCTCTCTCTCTTCTCTCTCTCACTCTCTCTTCTCTCTCCTTCTTCTCTCTCACTCTCTTCTCTCTCTCTCTCTCCTCTTCCCCACTCTCTCCTCTCCTCTCTCTCTCTCTCCTCCCCGTGCGGACCCAGAGTGACGGCATGAAAAAGTGCATCTCTCTGTTTAGGTCCAAAAACGGCGCGCGCACAAACCGGTTCATAAAAAATAAAATAAAATAAAAAATTGATTGCTTTTGACAGAACTAAAAGGGGGCGTGGGGTGAAGCGGGGGAGGGGGGCGGGCCGGTTGGGGGGTGGGGGGGGGGGGGAGGAGGGGGGGGGGGGGGGGGGGGTAATGCCTTGTTTGAATAGTTGTGCGTAAAGGCTTTTTGTTGACGCTGATCGATCTTAGACTCTAACACTAACACAAGGTTAATTGTCAAAGTTCAGGAGAAGAAGAAGAAAAAAACAGAAGAAAGAAAAAATCGAAATAGCGGGCAGACCAAGTGATGACCTAAGTTCGCCTAAAAATCGGACATATATTTCCCTTTGCAGGTTTCGCGTGGTGGTTCTTTCATATTCACGCAATGTAAGAACTTTTTTCTTCGAATTTGAGATCACCAGGGCGACCCATGTCGGTCGCTCTTTACCAATGAAGAAGGCTGGCCCGTGACGTAATACAATTTTCTGCCGCAGCTGCCAGCCTTGTTCCTGACGTCACAGACACAAAACATCAGTCTTGTTCGTGACGTCACACACAAATGCCAGGCTCGAAATGGCGGCACTCAGGGCCTTGCTTTCGCCAGTTTTGAACAAACTAGACCTTATATCTACCGAAAACAAGTTGTGTGAGTGGGTTTTTGATTGCTATCCTTAGGGCACATAATGGGTTTCTCTCAGAGTCTCCTTTAAACTATACGTCAGATCAAGAGTGAGGCTGTTTAAGAAAAGACACGTAAAATTAAATTCGCATTTTTCAGCAAAACGTGCCTTTCTCAGAGCTAGGAACAGACAAAATTGTTCTGTGAGGGCAAAAAAAGGGGTGGGGGTGTTGGGTGGGGTAAAACAAATAAACAAACAAACAAAACACAAATCTAACAACAACAAGAACGAAACACACATACACACACACACACAGCCACACACACACACACACACACACACAAGCGAAATAACTTATCCCCGTGTCTTGTGTGGCTCTCACGAGATGTCTTCTTCTTTTCTATTTAAAGGCTTTTTGCGTAAGTGATAACAGACTGGTCTTACAATTATTCTTGAAAATAACAACGTATGTCAGCAAGTTTTACCACGCGAGGAGTCAACAAAAAGCAGAGTTCGTGACGTACGCCGACACCGGACGGATGAAGGACAATGGGACCGCTAAATGCTCGACACAAACCGACACAAAGGGCACGATCGTTAACACCTTCACTCCATCAGTGAGGCGTGCAAGACGAGGCGCATAAACTACCCGCTGTTATGATCATTACTGTCATGAACAGCCCTTCGAGCGATTCGTCTGATCACGTGGAACTGAAACAGATAACAAGCGCGTGTCTATTTTAAACCACAAAGATAGAGAGGCTCCACAGACTGCGATGAAGTTTGTACTAGCATGGATTCTGCGCAGACTTTCAAACAGAGAGGCACAGGAAGAGGCTCCACAGACTGCGACCAACAAGTTCGTACTAGAATGCATTCTGCACAGACTTTCAAACAGACCGGCACAGACAGACGCTCCACAGACTGCGCTAAAGTATGTATGGATTCTGCACAGACTGATACAGACTTTGAAACAGAGAGGCACAGACAGAGGCTCCACTGACAGACTGCGCTAAAGTCCGAATGGATTCTGCACAGACTGACACATGACTTTAAAACAGAGCGGCACAGACGGAGGCTCCACAGACTGTGCAAATGGCGTTCGTATGGGTTTTGCACAGACTGACTTTGATACAGCGGCACCGTGATTCCTCGTGGCTTACTGTCATCGCTAATTCCTCTCACGATCGACACTTTCCAAGCACTTGTATTTGTGTACTGTGTAGATTGTCGCATACGCACACACCTCAACACTCTCTCTCTCTCTCTCTCTCTCTCTCTCTCTCTCTCCTCCTCTCTCTCTCTTCTCTGTACCTCTCTCGTGTCCTCTTCTTCTAGTATCTTCAGTTGAGCAACGGCAATGTTATCGCTTTGTGCTTATCTCTCCTTGAGAAATTTAATCAATCATCAGTCTCTTCTCTCTCTCTCTCTCCTCTCTCTCTCTTCTCTCCCCCTCCTCTCTCTCTCTCTCTCTCTCTCTCTCCTCACCTCCACTCCCCCACACCTCCTACCTCATCTCTACCTCCTCAACACCACACACACACACCACCCACACCACACACACAACACACACACACACACACACACACACACCACACACACACACACACACACACACACACACACACACACACACACACACACACACACACACACACACACACACACACACACACACACACACACACACACACGACCCACACAACAACACACACACACACACACACACCACACACACACACACACAACACACACACAACACACACACACACCGTGACACACACACACACACACACACACCACACCACACACACACACACACACACACACACACACACACACCGTGATCACAACACACCACACACACACACACACACACACACACACACACACACACACACAACAAACACCACACACACACACACACACACACAACACACACACACACACACACACACCACACCCACACACACACACACACACACACACGTGATCACAACAACACACACACACACACCACACACACACACACACACACACACACACACACACACACACACACACAACACACCACACACACACACACACACACACACACACACACACACACACACACGATGAACCAACCCCCTCCTTCACTTCTCTACACCGCCGACAGTTGTCTCAACCGGACACCTGCCAGTCTAGCTTACCCAGGAATCCACTTAGGCCGCTCAATACTGCAGTCTCCAAAAGAGCCCTGCTGATTGGGGAGCAAATCTGTGGGTACACCGGCCAGCGGCCAGCTGTCTTGACCTCGGCCTCTTGCGATGAGTGGTATGTCTGACAAATCCTTTAGCGTGTCAGAACAAATTGTCAGGGAGAGAACGACCACCGTCAGAACGTTGATCTGGTCAAATAGCACAGTCTGGCTAGGTTCACGAATAGATAGCTACGTGGGCCCCGCCGACACGCATGGCCGTAGAATTCGTCACTGACTTTATAACGGCCATTTGTTTTGAACGATACCCCGAAGTGAGTCGTTATTTTAACACAATGATAATATCACAGTCGTTGCACTCTCTGTCTCTGTCTGAGTGTTTGCTTGTTTGCCCGGAATAATACACCGAATGTTCGTTATTTTAACAGAATGATAATGTCGCTTGTACTCGCTGTCTCAGTCTGAGTGCTCGACTGTCTGCCTGCAGCTGCCTGCCTACATACCTGCCTGCCTCAGTGCCTCTCTCTCTCTCTCTCCGACTCTCTCTCGTCTCCGTCTTTCTGTCTCCTCTCTGTTTCTCTCTCTCCTCTGTCTCTCGGTCTGTCTGTCTGTCTCTCTCCCCCCCCCTCTCTCTCTCTCCCTCCCTACCCCTCCCCCCTCCCCCTCTCTCTCTCCCTCCCTTCCCCCCTCTCTCTCGTCCTCATCTGACCCCCCTGTGCGGTTACGTGCTTCCCAGTCTCTCTCTCTCTTTTGTTTTCCTCCCCCCCCTCCTCCACCCCTCCCCACCCCCCCCCCCGCCTTCTGGTGATTGTTCATCAAAAGAATGGACGTTGTAGTGGCATCTTCTCCCAGCAGCTCCACCCTCTGTCATCTCATCTGCAAGTCAATTAGGGAATGGCGAGGTTTTTTTTACGTTTGTTTGCACACCGACCCTTCGGACAGTGAGGAGCAAAAAGATGCCTACACTGCCCTCGTCCCATGCGTTGCGAGATGCGACATTTGCAATGCTAATCCCGCGGAGGCCTGAGGAAGAGATTGCTTTCCTTCCATCGAACCATTGCACGTCATCTCCGTGATACTAAAAAGATGGAACAATTTCGCCGCTGTGTGATGTTCCTTTCTTCTTCGTCTTCTTTACTAAAAAATGCTCTCTTTTTTTATTATCTCCTCCTGGTGTGCGAGGACATTCTCCTGAGTGTCTGCCTTGCTCTGGAAACGTCTGGCTAGACGTCGCAGTTTAAACAACTAGTTATCGACACTGATGAACACAAGCAGTAAAAAAAGAACGAACGAACGAAGGGTTTATTGAACTAGGCCGTCTGCCCATGTCAAGCAGGGAGGTGGGGGATGGGGAGGGGGGGGGGGGGGAGGCATTTTATGTGCATAAGCAATCATAACATCAAAACATTCCAGCAAAGATTCTCTCCCTACACACACACACACACACACACACACACACACACACACACACACACGTACCTACGCATGCACTCACGCAAGCTCGAACTCGCTCGCACACGCACGCACACCCACATACTCACGGGCGCGCACACAAATAACACATACACACGCGAGCGCGCTAACAAGCACAACAAATGAGAAGAGGGGAAAATGGGGGAAAAAGACAATGATACAAAAGCATGTGACTCACAATACCCGATCAAGCTAGGACCGCCTAAAAAAGAGAAGAAGGCGAAGGCGAAAAAGAAGAGAAACGAAACAATTCTGCATCATAGACTGTGCGCTCAAAACACGAACCGGCAAAGCGCCGGAAAACTTGCCTTTGTCACGCGTACGGGCCCAACAGTTTTAACGTTGTCTTAAGTCCTGAGTCGTCCCGAACCCATGATCATTTGAAGAAGACTTTGGACAAAAGGAACCCTTTTTTCACCCTCCGGAGTATAAATTCTAGAAATAGAGCATGCAGCTTTCTTTGCTGAACGACACAGGCTGCAATATTCACGGACCAGCTGCCTTTTCCATCACTTCTGCGACTTACAAAGCATCAAGTTACACATCTTCAAAGAGGTTTGAATAAAATCGTGACGATCTACCATGACGTTCTTCACGGGTCATCCAGGCCGGAGTGTACCAGTTGTCACCGGAACAACAGTTGATCGTAATCTTCTTACACTGTGAAATTCTATAAAAAATAAATTTAAAAAAAGTGTGGTCAGACCGCTTTGGTTCGTGCTAACCACTGATTCAGTCTAGCTTGGAGGTTGACCGATTTGACCTTCGCAGTTGACGTGTCGTTAAAACCAGTTGTAGAATTGACGCCGAGAACCAGGAGAGGGGTGGGGTGTAAAACAAATAGGATCAACATGAGAGGCTGTTGTTGCTGCCACTGCTTGAGCTGCTCTCTCTCTCTCTCTCTCTCTCTCTCTCTCTCTCTCTCTCTCTCTCTCTCTCTCTCTCTCTCTCTCTCTCTCTCTCTCTCAGTATATACATATTTTATCTGAATCATAGCAAGGAATAGTTGTTCTCTCTGTGTCTCTGTCTCTGTCTCCCTCTGTCTCTCTCTCAATATATACATATTTTATTTGAATCGATCAGTAGCTTAGCAAGGACTAGTTGCTCTCTCTCTCTCTCTCTCTCTCTCTCTCTCTCTCTCTCTCTCAACACACACACACACACACACACACACACACACACACACACACACACACACACACACACACACAAGTGCTTTTGTGTGTGTGTGTTTCTAGTTTTGTTTTCTTTTAATTGATCAGTAGCTTAGCAAGGACTAGTTGTTAGACACAATCCTTATAAAATAAAGTTTTCGAGTTAGAGCTGTGTGTGTGTGTGTGTGTGTGTGTGTGTGTGTGTGTGTGTGTGTGTGTGTGTGTGTGTGTGTGTGTGTGTGTGTCTGTCTGTGTGTGTGTGTGTGTCTGTCTGTGTGTGTAATTATATTATGGGTGGTTGGCTGTGGAATGTGTGAGTGCTATTCGAATATACAACGCATGTTCCTTTATTTTTGGGGGCGGGGGGGTGAGGGGGGTGTTAAATGTCATAATCTTGTTGTTAATGTAAGGCGCCGCTAGCTCGTTATTTGTTACGGGGTATAACGTTATAATTATAAGAGTTATTATCATTGTCATTATTAGAATCAAGCGAACCGAACCGTCATGTACTGGAGAAAAGCAGGTGTAAAAGCTCGTTCTCGTGAGGTCTCTTGTAATAATTATATGTCAGTATCGTGAACTTGAATTTTGCATACAAAACAGAAAAAAGAAAGAAAACTAAGTTGATGACACATCAGTAAGCACCTCTCCCCCTCCCCTGGGAAACAAAACTGATTTTTTTTTATAATAAATGTTTTTGATTTACCATATAATAATGTAGGCAGCAACTGTTTCCTTGTGTTATAACGCGAATGATCTTGCTCGTTTGTGTCCGCGTGTCTTTTATCAAAGACAGTACTGTCTCTCTTTCAATTTCGTCCTCCCTCTCTCCCTCTCTCTCTCTCTCTCTCTCTCTCTCTCTCTCTCTCTCAACCCTCCCCCTTCTTTTTTTCTTTTTTTTTTAAAGTTAGCAACTGCGTCAGTTTAGCTTTCACTTGCTGTCAACCTAATACTTTTTTTCTTCTTCTTTTTTTAAAGTTAGAAACTGCGACAGTTTAGCTTTGACTTGCTGTCAACCTAATACTTTACGGTTATCAAAAGCTCCGCCCTTCCCAACTCATTCCACCCAGCTGCAGCCCACTGGTCTGTCTTGTCTGCAACACCCCCACCCCCCAGCCCCCAATCACCACCCCACCCCATGCATACACCTCCCTCTTTTTCTCTATCTGTTTGTCCCTGTGCCTGCCTGTCCTTCCCCTCCTCCCTCCCTCTTTCTGTCAGATCTGTTAGCCTCTCTCCCTCTCAGATTTGTCAATCTCTCTCTTTCTCTGTGTCTGTCTGTCTGTCTGTCTGTATGTCTGTCTGTCCGTCTCTCTCTCCCTCTCTTTTCTCTCTCTCCCCTTCTTTCTCTCTCTCTGTCTCTGTCTGCTCTTCATCTCTTCTTCTCTCTCTCTCTCTCTCTCTCTCTCTCTCTCTCTCTCTCTCTCATGTCTTCTCTGTCTCTCTCGTCTTCTTCTGTCTCTCTGTTTCTGTCGTCTCTCTCTCTCTCTCTCTCCTCTCTCTCTCTCTCTCTCTCTCTCTCTCTCTCTCGTCTCTGTCTGTCTGTCTGTATGTATGTCTGTCTGTCCGTCTCTCTCTCTCTCTCCCTCTCTCTTTTTCTCTCTCTCTCGCTCTCTCGCGTCTCTGTCTGTCTGTCTGTATGTATGTCTGTCCGTCCTCTCTCTCTCTCTCTCTCTCTCTTGTCTGTCTGTCTGTCTGTCTGTCCGCACCCCCTGACACCGCCGTGAGCCAAGGCTGTACGTTGTGGATTTCGCTGGGACTACGCTGCAGGGCTGTTAGTCTACTGCATCAATACTCCTGCCGCCATACGACCGACATCTCCACATTCCACTGTTACCTCTCCTCCCGTCTTACCGTCACTGCTTCATACTGCTGCCTTACCTCTCCTCCTGTCTTACCGTCACTGCTTCATACTGCTGCCTTACCTCTCCTCCTGTCTTACCGTCACTGCTTCATACTGCTGCCTTACCTCTCCTCCTGTCTTACCGTCACTGCTTCAACTGCTGCCTTACGCCTCCTCCGTTTTACCGTCACTGCTTCATCTGCTGCCTTACCTCTCCTCCCGTCTTACCGTCACTGCTTCATACTGCTGCCTTACCTCTCCTCCTGTCTTACCGTCACTGCTTCATACTGCTGCCTTACGCTCTCCTCCTGTCTTACCATCACTGCTTCATACTGCTGCCTTACCTCTCCTCCCGTCTTACCATCACTGCTTCATACTGCTGCCTTACCTCTCCTCCTGTCTTACCGTCACTGCTTCATACTGCTGCCTTACCTCTCCTCCTGTCTTACCGTCACTGCTTCATACTGCTGCCTTAACGGCCTCTCCTCCTGTCTTACCGTCACTGCTTCATACTGCTGCCTTACCTCTCCTCCTGTCTTACCATCACTGCTTCACACTGCTGCCTTACCTCTCCTCCTGTCTTACCGTCACTGCTTCATACTGCTGCCTTGACGGCCTCTCCTCCTGTCTTACCATCACTGCTTCATACTGCTGCCTTACCTCTCCTCCCGTCTTACCGTCACTGCTTCATACTGCTGCCTTAATGGCCTCTCCTCCTGTCTTACCGTCACTGCTTCATACTGCTGCCTTAACGGCCTCTCCTCCTGTCTTACCATCACTGCTTCATACTGCTGCCTTACCTCTCCTCCCGTCTTACCATCACTGCTTCATACTGCTGCCTTACCTCTCCTCCTGTCTTACCGTCACTGCTTCATACTGCTGCCTTACCTCTCCTCCTGTCTTACCGTCACTGCTTCATACTGCTGCCTTAACGGCCTCTCCTCCTGTCTTACCGTCACTGCTTCATACTGCTGCCTTACCTCTCCTCCTGTCTTACCATCACTGCTTCACATCGCTGCCTTACCTCTCCTCCTGTCTTACCGTCACTGCTTCATACTGCTGCCTTACCTCTCCTCCTGTCTTACCATCACTGCTTCATACTGCTGCCTTACCTCTCCTCCTGTCTTACCGTCACTGCTTCATACTGCTGCCTTACCTCTCCTCCTGTCTTACCGTCACTGCTTCATACTGCTGCCTTACCTCTCCTCCTGTCTTACCGTCACTGCTTCATACTGCTGCCTTACCTCTCCTCCTGTCTTACCGTCACTGCTTCATACTGCTGCCTTACCTCTCCTCCTGTCTTACCGTCACTGCTTCATACTGCTGCCTTACCTCTCCTCCTGTCTTACCGTCACTGCTTCATACTGCTGCCTTACCTCTCCTCCTGTCTTACCGTCACTGCTTCATACTGCTGCCTTAACGGCCTCTCCTCCCGTCTTACCGTCACTGCTTCATACTGCTGCCTTACCTCTCCTCCCGTCTTACCGTCACTGCTTCATACTGCTGCCTTAACGGCCTCTCCTCCTGTCTTACCGTCACTGCTTCATACTGCTGCCTTGACGGCCTCTCCTCCTGTCTTACCGTCACTGCTTCATACTGCTGCCTTACCTCTCCTCCCGTCTTACCGTCACTGCTTCATACTGCTGCCTTACCTCTCCTCCTGTCTTACCGTCACTGCTTCACACTGCTGCCTTAATGGCCTCTCCTCCTGTCTTACCGTCACTGCTTCATACTGCTACCTTACCTCTCTATCTTACCATGACTGAACATTCTCACTGCCGTGTTACCTCTCGTCTTACCATCACTGAACCTTTTTACTGCTGTCAGCCTCTTCTGGTGCTATTGGTGTGTGTGTGTGTGTGTGTGTGTGTGTGTGTGTGTGCGTGCGTGCGTGCGTGCGTGCGTGCGTGCGTGCGTGCGTGTGCGTGCGTGCGTCCGCGTGTTTACGTGTGTGTGTGCGCGCACGCGCGTGTGTGCGCGTGTGACTCTGGCTTTGCTGCCATCCTGGCAGGGCCAAATTGTGTGTGAAAGCTGTTTTGTGTCCGCTGCTATCTCTTTTATGAAGTTGTCGGATTGTATATCGATTTCTCTCTCTCTCTCTCTCTCTCTCTCTCTCTCTCTCTCTCTCTCTCTCTCTCTCTCGTAAGCCTACGGAAATAAACTGTTCTTTTGTCTATCTCTCTCTCTCTCTCTTTCTCCCTCTCTCTCTCTCTCACAGATCTTTCCCTCTCTCTCCCCCTCTCCCTCTCTCTCCCCCTCTCCCTCTCTCTCCCCCCTCTCTCTCTCTCTTTCCCTCTCTCTCTCTGGCTCCATCCCTCCCTCTCTCTCTCTCCCCTCTCTCGCTCGCTCCCTCCCCCCCTCTCTCTCTCTCCGAGTTTCTGCGTTTCTGTCCATTATACGACTGCCTGTCAGTCATTGTGTGTCTGTCGCTACAAGGACTGGGAGACTGGCTCCACGTGCCTGACTGTCAAAGCGTGCACGAGCGAGTTAGGAATTGGGTTTTAACGTCCTGTCGACTGCACAGGGTCCCTCGAGATTAAACATGCACGATGGCTGCAGACAAGATATTGCACAGCTTGAGTCGATGACTTTGTGATATATTTTTCTTCACAAATAAATAGCGGACGATATAATTTGTACTAACTCTACTGCTGCTACTGCTACTACTACTACTACTACTACTACTACTACTACTAATGTGTACTTAATGATTTTATTTATTCTGAGAGTTTTAGTTTTGGTTTGTCAGATATAAATAACATTATTCCAGGCAATTTGGGGTTTGCTTGGTATTAGCATTAGATGAATGCTTTAGCGTATGCAGATTGAGAGAGACAGGGGTGTATGTCTAAAGTCGTGAAACACACACACGTACAAACCCTTAAAGTATTGAGATATGCACAATTCAGTTCTTCGTTGTGCTTTTATGTATAAGATCGAACGACAGCTTTAATTTCCCGCTGGGATGAATAAATTATACTCTTATAATTGTTATTTGTTACTACTATTACTACTACTACCGTTGCTGCAGATGCTTTAAAAATCATAACAGCAATAATAACATCCGCAACAGTAAGGAGAAGAAGAGTTCAAAATCTTGGAATTTAATGTCCCGTCAGTTGCATGGAGTGGCCTCAAGAATAAGAACCATAGGATTTCCTGAAGAAGAAGAAGAAGAAGAAAGAAGAAGAAAGAAGAAGAAGAAGAAGAAGAAGAAGAAGAAGAAGAAGAAGAAGAAGAAGAAGAAGAAGAAGAAGAAGAACAACAACAACAACAACAACAACAACAACAACAACAACAACAACAACAAAAGAATGAAAGAAAGAAAGAAAAAAGATGAAAAAGAAGAAGAAAGAGACGAAAAAGAAGAAGGAGACGAAAAAGAAAAAAGAGAAAGAGAAGAAAACAAACAAAGAAATAGTTCTAGTATTTTTTTTAATCCGTTGCTCCTCATAACTTTCTATTGCACAATCCAAGACGAACATCAGCAAGGAACGCAACAAGCACCAACAGAAACGCAATTGTGAAATACTGATGTATTGAGAAACACCTACTGCTGCCTGGGGCTCTAGTCGTGCGGATGAATACAGTGCAACGAACTACATCCTTCCGCTGTGTTGTGAGCTCACCACTCGGCATGGCGTGTCTGCCATGATTATGCGGCAGTAATCCGGTTATGTGCCGCAAGCACCACGCAATACGTAAGCACCATGTTGACATCATCTTCTGGAACTGGTGACTAATTTGTCTTGCGTACTTTACCGTAGCAATTAGCGATGCATGCAGTGCCTGAGACTTACAAAGATCGCGTCCATTTCCGACGAGAAGAGCCGATGACACTAAGCAGGATCCGAACGCACGAAAGGTTAACAAGAACGCTATTTATTATGACAAAACACAGCATGGGGACATTCGTGGGAAGGCCCTTTCCCTTTAACAACAGTTAAACGGTGAAAAAATGAGATGTAGGACACTTACCTGCGCTTGGCTGAGCGTTAACCCGAAACCCAAAACCAAGACGCAGGGTGGCTTTGAGTACTGCAAACGGAAATGCTCGTATTGTTTCCGTTTTCCACCTCTGCCACCATCTGCCGCTGAGACTCCAGCCTTGCTGCCTTTAACCCACATATGCAAAGATTGTTTTTAACACTAAATACTCTGATGTCAAAAGCCTTCCCCTTCTTGCAAACTGTGGTCTCCTCCGAAAAACCAACAGGGGGAAATACTCAACCGCCTCTTCTTTGAATAAAGGAAGTGCCACGTCAGAGGTCCACGTCAGCAGACTATGCCTAAAATGACACACAGCTAAAACAGACTATGCCAAAATGGCACACAGCTAAAACAAACTATGCCAAAATGACACACAGCTAAAACAGACTATGCCAAAATGACACACAGCTAAAACAGACTATGCCAAAATGACACACGGCTAAACAAACTATGACATTCATCTAAAATGTACTATGCCAAAATGCACTCACTAAAACAAGACTATGCCAAAATAACCACGCTAAACAAACTATGCAAATGACACACAGCTAAAACAGACTATGCCAAAATGACACACGGCTAAAACAAACTATGACATTCATCTAAAACAGACTATGCCAAAATGACACTCAGCTAAAACAAACTATGCCAAAATAACACACAGCTAAAACAAACTATGCCAAAATTACACACAGCTAAAACAGACGATGCCAAAATGACACTCAGCTAAAACAGGGGAAGGGGGGGGGGGGGGGGGGGGGGGGGAGGGGGGGTCGAGCTTAGTATAGTGTCCTTCTCGTCAGACGTGCGAGTCATGAACTAAAGGAGGGTGTAGGTGGCGGCCGTAGAGCCGTGCCGGTGGGAGTTAATCCCCAGAGGGCGCCACTGTAGCCGGATCGGTCTCGTCGGTTACACGAAAGCTAGTTAATGATGCTTCTGTTGACTTTTTCAAGCCAAAAAAACCCCCACTGAACCGCCCCCGCCCCCTTATATCTCTGTCTAACCTATTGCAGAGCACTTTAGAAATGCCCAATGATCAGTCAACCCCAAATTGGTTATCGGTGTATTCGTTATCCGAGGGGTGATTTAAAACATTTCAACCTCAAAATGAGCACTTTATCAAGATCATACAAAGTAGATAAGAAATAAATAAGCAAAGGAAAAGAAAAAGAGAAGAAAAGAAAAAGTGTACCCGCAATTAACTATCCTTTAAACAAGCCAAATGCTAGCACAACAATGACAAGCACCGAAATTGTTTTATACTGGAATAAACTGTTGTATAAACCAATGGCAAGCAGAACAATGGTAGCGTGATATGGCAAGTAATTATTTTACCTAATTCCGGCCAGTCTGACAACCATCCGTTTTTTCACCTGGCTCTTTTGACAGACCTTCAGGACTTCCCTGTTCGAAATAAGACTCTCTTGTAACCGTTTCCCGCCAGCTTCATGAAATTTCAGCTCGATTTCGATCTGCTTGATGAATCTTTTCCTTCTCTTTGTTGAAGACAGACCTTCTCTTTGTTGAAGACAGAAACACGACCCACAAATAGCCCTGTGTGCGCCTCAGGCATTAAGATAAGCCCGTGTAATTCTTCCCAGTTTCTGATCACCACCTGTTTGTTTCCCTCGTTCTTTTCACAGACCTTTGGGATTTCCTGATGGAAATCCGACACTCTTGTGACCGGTTCCTGCCAGCTTCATTAAAATGCTAATAAACAGGCCAAAGGAGAGACGTTATAGTTCATTAGTTAGTTCCTGGACCTGTACGTCCAGTTAAAGGAATCTAGTCACCTCTGGCCGAATCACACATTCGTAATTATCCTATACTATGCTCCAGTCATACGTTCTTTGTCTCTCTATACCATGGTCTAAGCATACATTCGTAATTACTATAAATGCATTATATACAGAGCGGGAGGGTGGGAGGGAGAGAGAGAGAGAGCGAGACAGAGCAGAGAGAGAGAGAGAGAGAGAGAGAGAGAGAGAGAGACAGACAGACAGACAGACAGACAGACAGACAGACAGACAGACAGACAGAGAGACAGACAGACAGAAACAAAAGACAGAGAGAACAAAAGAAGAGAGACAGAAGACAGAAAGAGAAACAGAGAAAACAAAACAGAGAGAGAGGAGGAGAGACAGAAGAGACAAAGAGACAGAGAGACGAGAGACGGAGGAGGAGAGGACAGACAGACAGAAGACAGGAACACAAGCAAACAGAGAGAGAGGGGACAGGACAGACAGAGACAGACAGACGAGACAGAGAGAAAACAAGAACAGAGATAGGAAGAGACAGCAGAGAAGCGAGAGAGAGAGAGAGGAGAGAGAGGGAGAGGGAGAGGAGAGAGGAGAGAGAGCGGGAGAGAGAGACAGAGACAGAGACAGAGAGACAGACAGAGAGACAGAGAGAGACAGTGAGACAGAGAGAGACAGAGGGACAGAGAGAGAGAGAGAGAGAGAGAGAGAGAGAGAGAGAGAGAGAGAGAGAGAGAGAGAGAGAGAGAGAGAGAGAGAAGACAGACAGACAGACAGACAGACAGACAGACAGACAGACAGACAGACAGACAGACAGAATGATCCTGAGAGACAGAGACAGACAGACAGACAAACGGACAGAGACAGAGAGAGGGAGAGTATATCGAGACAAGTGGGACGGGAATTAGAAGCAAATGAAAGAAGTTCGTGCGTCTTGAGAGCAGACCGGAAAGAAGGAATAGTCTAGCAGTCTCCCTGATGCTCCTGGGCAGGGACATTCCACCGGGAAGGGGCGATATATATCTGAAGGCTCGCTGGCCACATCGCTTTGTTTTACAGGCCTCGGGCCCGCGAACGTCAAGCAATGACGCCGCACTCCGATCGGAGAGAACGAGACGGAGTGTACGGTGGAATGAACTCAGATAGATAGGGTGTCAGGTTTTCGTGGAGGGAACGACGAAGTGACAAACAGCCGCTTATGGAGAATACACGGTCATGCACTGGCAACCAGTGCAGCTCTCGTGGACAGACTGTAGTCACGTTTTCTCTGCCTCGGTCATCACGACCCTAGACAGCAGCTGCGTTCTGGAGTAAGTAAGTAAGTAAGTAAGTAAGTAAGTAAGTAAGTAAGTAAGTAAGTAAGTAAGTAAGTAAGTAAGTAAGTAAGTAAGTAAGTAAGTAACTTGGTGTTTTAGGCCCAGTCAGCCAGTAGGGTTATATGAGGGCGATGCGGCGTTCTGGACTGGTGCAAACCTCTTGGTTAGCGTTTATGGCTGCATGTCCAACCAGGAGACTACTGCAGTAGCCCGGCTAGGACAGAACCCAGCAGACTGATGTAGCGTCAGCAGCTTAGTGTGTGAACAATGAGCGGTCAGTCAGCCAGTAGTTAGTGCTCTGAGCCCAGTCAACCACATAGGGCTATATCGGGGCTAACACAACGAGCGAGTATTTAGTTGGTGCACTGAGCCCAGTCAGCCACATAGGGCTATATCGGGGTTAGCCAATGCGCGGACTCTGCTGAAGGTGGGAATGAAACAGGCTTTGACAATGGAGGAAACTCAAACTGCTTTGCATGAGACAGAGCCACAGACTCAGAATTATGAACCCCCGAGAGGTCACTGTGCTTGAAAGCTGAATGCCGACTGCAAGCCACACACACACACACACACACACACACACACACACACACACACAACACACCACACATCCTCTCTCTCTCTCTCTCTCTCTCACACACACACACACACACACCCACACACACACACACACACACAACACACACCACTCTCTCTCTCTCTCTCTCTCTCTCTCTCTCACACACACACACACACACACACACACACACACATCTCTCTCTCTCTCTCTCTCTCTCTCCACAACCACACACACACACACACACACACACACTTCTCTCTCTCTCTCTCTCCACACCACACACACACACACACACACACACACACACTCTCTTCTCTCTCTCTCTCTCACACACACACACACACTCTTCTCTCTCTCTCTCTCTCACACACACACACACACACACACACACACACACACACACAACCACACACATCACACACACTCTCTCTCTCTCTCTCTCAAGTCTCTCTCTCTCTCTCACAACACACACCACACCTCTCCTCTCTCTCTCTCTCTCTCTCTCTCTCTCTCTCTCTCTCTCTCTCTCTCTCAACACACAACACACACACACACACACACACACACTCTCTCTCTTCTTTCTCTCTCACACACACACACACACACAAACACACACTACACCACACACATTCATCTCTCTCTCTCTCTCACACACCCCACAAACACACTGCACCACCAGCACACACCCACCACCCCCTCCACACACCAACACACACTACACACACCACAACACACACGCACACACACAACACACACAACACACACACACACACACACACACACACACACACTGCACACACACTACACACACACACACACACACACACACACACTCCCTTCAACGGGAAGAAGGGAGCTTATGCCTTTCACCCCAGACAACAGGAGGTTCGTCCACTCAAGTCTGCCTCGAAAATTAACCTACGCCGGCCGTAAGCTAAAAAACTAAACAAAAAACACAACTGTGCAACAGTTACAACTAAAATGATCAATTCTGTGTTTATCGCGCACTTGGCGAGACAGAAACGAGCAGGTTGTCGCGACAATCGCAGATTTGCCGCGACAAATCCCGCTTCATGCCATAGACCTGCCACTGATTGTTGGCACGGTTCCTGGCTCGTGCAGCGCGCAGTCTCAAGGATCCAACGGGTGCTGACACTGGCGCTGCCCCTTGATGGCCGGGCTGGGAGGGACCTGTCAAGAGCAATGGCCAGATTGTGCCGCAGCGTATCGTCAGTGGATGAAAGATGGTTTGTTCCGCTGTGTCCGCTGCCAGCTCCGTCCATATCCCGGTGTGCAGGAACTAATCTAATGGTCTACCAGAGAGTTATGAAGACAGTTCCGAGCAGTACAGTCTCTGTTTTTGTTTGTCTGTCTGTCTGTCTGTCTGTCTGTCTGTCTGTCTGTCTGTCTGTCTGTCTCTGTCTGTCTCTCTCTCTCTCTCTCTCTCTCTCTCTCTCTCTCTCTCTCTCTCTCTCTCTCTCTCTCTCTCTCTCTCTCTCTCACACACACACACACAACCACACACATTTACACACACATCTTGCGCAACTAAACACGCACACATACACTCACGCACACGCATGCACGCACGCACGCACGCACACACACACACACACACGCGCGCGCGCGCACGCACGCAAGTACCACACACACTCACTCACACTCACACACACTCACGCACGCACGCACACGCGGCACGCACACGCACACACCCACACTCACTCACTCACTGACACTCACTCACATTCACACACTCACACACACACACCGTAGAGAGAGAGAGAGATGGGTTGGGGGAACTGTGCACACAGGATGCAGCCGTGTAGTTTGGCTCTTTAGCCAGAAAGAGCATAGAGAGTCTGGCTCGTGACATGTCCCACACTTGTTGCCCCACTCCGTCCTGATGACATCACTGACACACTGCCGGGCACACTTGAAATGGCAGCACCTGCACGCCTGTTCTCGCCACTTTCACTTCCCTCCTCCCTCTCTCTCTCTCTCTCTCTCTCCCTCCCTCTCTCTCTCTCTCTTCTGTAAGGGATTAGAAATCAGGCGAAAAGATGCCGCGTGTATATTTTCTTTTCGATTCCTGCCAAAAGGGCGCGTGCTGTTTCTTATGTTTCATACAATTTAGAAAGGAATGTAACTGAACCTTTCCGAGTTTTTTTCTTTTTCTTTCTTATTACTTCTTAATGTCTGCCGTCAGTCGTTTCTTCTCGTTCTTCTTCTTCTCCTTTGTTGTTGTAGTTGTTTCATTGTTTTGTTTGTTTCTTTAATATTAATAATGGATTTTTTTAAAGCGCCTAGCCTGCGGCTGAAATCGCTGAACAATACACACATAATAAAACATATAATGTACATCGAAATAAAGATTGTTATCAATTTAATATCCAAATAACAAATAGCACGGGTTCAAACATAACGGACCACACACACACACACACACACACACACACGCACGCACGCACGCACGCACGCACGCACGCACGCACGCACGCACGCACGCACGCGCACGCACGCACGCACGCACACACACACACACACACACACACACACACACACACACACACACACACATTTACAGAGGAAGGACTGGGTGTGGGAAGACGGAGGGAAGGGGAGTAACTCCCACAGTAACTAACGAGGCGGCAGACGCAGGCCTTCCTCGATCACAAGAACTCCGTGACACTGGCTTTCCCTTCCCTACAACAGCTAAGCCGGTTTGGATCGAGGATTCACGCTTCATGCATTCCAGACCCTCTGGGGAGACACCCGGAACTCATCTACACGTAAAATCACGTTATACTGCATTAACCGTAAAACGGGATTCCACCCCCACCCCCCATGCCCCCACTGCCCCCCCCCCCCCCCCCCCCCCCCCCCCCCCCCCCCGCCCGCTTCGGCCCCCTCCCCCTGCTTGAGTGTTTAAACTTTTCACAGAGTGTATTGATTTTTGCGCTGTTTCAAAGGCTAGAAATAGGCTACGGTTGGTTGACAGACAGGTCCCGAGAAAACAAAGACAACAGGAAAAAGTCTCAAAATAAAGACTGGCAGTCCGATGCTTTTCATATACTGCGTGTGTGTGTGCGTGTGTGCGTGCGTGCGTGCGTGCGTGCGTGCGTGCGTGCGTGCGTGTGTGCGTGTGTGCGTGTGTGTGTGTGTGTGTGTGTGTGTGTGTGTGTGTGTGTGTGTGTGCGTGCGTGCGTGTGTGTGATCACCTTTCATCGCGAACATCAGATAATTATGTTTGGCATTTCCCGACGTGTTTGGGTGCAAAACCCCTCACCGGTGTTAATGCCAGAGAGCATGAAGCGATCGCGTTTGTCTTTACTGGAGGAAGGAAGGGGCTGATGTGGGGGTATCACAAGAACGATCCATTATGAGGTAGGACACGTTGAACGGTAACCACAACCTACCCTGCACAAACGACAAACATTAGTTTGAGTGTGCTTGCGAGCATGTGTGTGTGTGTGTGTGTGTGTGTGTGTGTGTGTGTGTGTGTGTGTGTGTGTGTGTGTGTGTGTGTGTGTGTGTGCTGGTGTTGTGCTGTGGCAGTGGGGCAAGTGCACTTGTATGTTGTGTACGTGTGTGTACGTGTGTGTGTGTGTGTGTGTGTGTGTGTGTGTGTGTGTGTGTGTGTGTGTGTGTGTGTGTGCATGTGTGTGTGTGTCAGTGAGTGCGCGCGCGCCAGTGTGTTCACTTGCGTCATATCTAGCAGTGCATGCATTTGTTTTTTAACAATTTTTATTCACGAAAACATGCCAACATACATCATTTGTCTCCATTTCACCTGTTTTTCATTTGCTTGCTTGTTGGGAAGGGAAACAAATCACTAATGAACAAGCAGTCTGCTGTCCTTTGGACATCGAACTCGTGTGTTACGCACAAAGTATGGCAGCCATGTAATATTTTGATCATTCGTGTCGCCCCCCCCCCCTACCCCCCCCCCCCCCCCCCCCCTCTACGTAAACAATAGAAGAACAAAAAGAAAAAGTAATGGTACATAAGTTAAATAATGAAAGAAACAGAAATAATGAAATATAAATTACAGTGAATAAATTATTCAGCAATGAAAAGCAATAATAACAAAGAAGTAATAACAAACACTGAGTGAAACAAGACCGGAAATATATTTCAATAAAAGTAATGGAAATAAGTAGACAAAATAACGCACCGACCCAACAACACACAAATCGTTGCAGCATCACGCCACGAACGTTGAACGGAGAGAGAGAGAACAGTCCTAACCCCTCACTACCCGCCCCGTCCCACTCTCTCTGTACAGGCAACAGACGGGAGACTCCGGAACAAAAATCCAATATGTACGACCCTGTGCGAGTTGTCCCGGCTCACTATGGGGCGGGCTGCTCGGAGTCGGACAAGCACCTCGCGTGTGAAGATCTTTAACGTCTGACGTCAGCGAGCACGGGGTGAAGAGAAAAGTAAACCGCGGGGACCGGAAACCGGTGAAAATGCCAAAGTCCTTCAGCTGCCTTCATTCTCATGGATCCGTTACTGGATGTGTCAATCTGACAACGCGCGGATCCGTTACTGGATGTGTCAATCTGACAACGCGCGGATCCGTTACTGGATGTGTCAATCTGACAACGCGCGGCCCGGGGGGAGGGTGGGGTGTGTCAATTGACAACGGGGGTCGGGCGGAGGTGGGGGAGGGGGGGGGGGGGGGGGTAGTCAGTTAGCTCTTGGGTCTTGAGGTTTCGTCACCAACACAGGTCACCTAGGACGACAGTGTAAATAGCCTACGACAAAGCGTGGCTCGGTGGAGTGAGTTTGTTTTGAGGATTTGTAAGGCAGATTTCGAAGGTAGAAGTTAGAGATATATCTAAAAGATAAAATTTAGGGGATTTTTAAGGTAAAATGGCAGCGACGGTACATCGCGAACAAATACGGTCCATGTCGCAAATAAACTGGAGCGACCTCGCGAACAAATACGGTCCATGTCGCAAATAAACTGGAGCGACCTCGCGAACAAATACGGTCCATGTCGCAAATAAACTGGAGCGACCTCGCGAACAAATACGGTCCATGTCGCAAATAAACTGGAGCGACCTCGCGAACAAATACGGTCCATGTCGCAAATAAACTGGAGCGACCTCGCGAACAAATACGGTCCATGTCGCAAATAAACTGGAGCGACCTCGCGAACAAATACGGTCCATGTCGCAAATAAACTGGAGCGACCTCGCGAACCAATACGGTCCATGTCGGAAAGAAACTGGGCCGATGTGGCAAAGAAATGATTCGACTGACATTTTCTTCTTTTTTCTTCTTTTTACAAGAAATGGGTTGATCGGCACTGGCAAACAAATTCTGTCGACATCGGAAAATAAAAATAAAAATAAACTGGGGCGATCTGGGACAGAAACTGGGGCGGTCTGGGAAAGAAACTGGGGCGATCTGGGAAAGAAACTGGGGCGGTCCCACAAAGAACTTGAATCTTTCTGCAAAAGCAAGCGTACCACCTATCGTGGAATAGTGCTACCACTATGCAATGCTTGTCACAGTTTCGCAAGGAACCATATGTGTCTTCCATTGATTTATATAAAAGGTTTCAGAAAGGAAAGACTGCCAGTAAAGTGACAAAAACTCAACCAAAACAAGATAAGTTTTTCTCTCTCATTTTTCGTTTTTTAACCTGTATCTGTTGTTTAACTGTCGTTTTGTGGCTTGACAAAGGGGATTTCCCCGAAAATTGGCAAAATAAATAAGCGTTCGTTTGAACCTTTTCGTGTTTGGATCTTGTTTTAGAACGCTAGCAGTCATTCTGTTTCAGAATTTTTTTCCACTAGCTAGACTCGAACCTCCACAAATTCCAAACCCATCGCCTAAAGCGCTTGGCCTCTGTGTCTCTTTGTAAGTGCAGTGAGTGTCGCGCTAGGAAAAAAAGGAGAGGGTGGCCGAGGGAGGATGGGGTGGGGGGGGGGGGGGGGGGGGGGGGGAGGGAACCAAGTAAAAGCACGTCCGAGCAAGGCTGAGACGAGGTCGGAGACTGGTGAAGATTTGAAGACACTGGGCCAATGCGGTTGAGACCTCACGGCGGCTTGTGTTGCCTGGCTCCCGGGTCTGCCCAATGCTCCTTTCCATCCGTTGATTGCTTCAGAGGGCCATTCTTCAACTGGCCGTGTTCAGGTTGTGCTCGTTTTTGTGGTGTGTGTGTGGGGGGGTTGTGTGTGGGGTGTGTTGGTGTTGTGGTGTTTTGCTCGGTGTGTGTTCAGGGATTGTGCTTTTGGTGTGTGTGTGTGTGTGTGTGTGTGTGTGTGGTGTGTGTGTGTGTGGGTGTGTGTGTGTGTGTGTTGTGTGTGTGGTGGTGTGTGTGTGTGTGTGTGTGTGGGTGTGTGTGTTGCGTGTGTGTGGTGTTGGGTGTGAGTGTAGAGTGTGTGTGTGTGTGTGTGTGTGTGTGTGTGTGTGTGTTGTGTGTGGTGTGTGTGTGTGAGGTGTGAGTGTATGAATGTGTGTGTGTGTATGAGTGTGTGTGTGTGTGTGTGTGTGTGTGTGTGTGTGTGTGTGTGTGTGTGTGTGTGTGTGTGTGTGTGTGCGTCTGACATGTATGCACGGTTGTCATGAAAAATCAATTGAGTCAACAAACCAGCGAACAAAACCATATCCCCCCCCCCCCCCCCGCCCCCCCCCCCCCCCCCCACCCCCCCCCACCCCCACCTGACACCACACCACACTCGGCACACACACACACACACACCACACACACACACCACACACACTTACACACACACACAACACACACACACACAAAACACACACACCACACACACACACACACACTCCAAGCCCGTGCCATCTTCCACCTTCCACACCCCATCCCTCATCACAGATCTGCCGTAGCAATTCGCTCTCTCTCTCTCTCTCCTCTCTCTCTCTCTCTCTGACTCCCCAGCCCTCCTCTCGCGAAATCTGGTTTAACAGGCGTGCTCAGAAAGTGGAGCATCAGTAACGGTAAAAACTGAACACATCATAATAATAATAATAACACGGGAGGCTCTGAATTCAAAAATCGATAATTCGCTGCCCCTCACCCGGCGCTCAGCGATAGCGTTGATCAAACGGATCATCACAAAAGACCACTCCGCGGCAGATCCGTGTGCGTTATCTCCCCTGCTTGTGCCTCGCGCTTCGTCTGCAAGCACTAGCTTACGTTTGGCCACTGAAACTAGTGCGTTGAGTCCCACACTCCGATACTGTACAGTTCAGTGAATGAGGTGGCTGCTGCCTCGGGCGGTTTTCAGGGATTTTGAGGGCGAGTCGAGTGGTTATTTACTCCCTGGAAGGAAAACCTGCGTCCCGTCACCTGAAAGGGAAAACTGGCAGTGCCGGGGAGGCCTAGCGGAAGTTGTGGTCACATGATTAGCTGGTGCGCGTGCGCCGGCCTCTCTAATTCCCCTCCCCGATAAGCTCGCCTGGCTGATTTGATAACGAAATTAATGGTTGTATAGTGGTGTCGAGAAGATGGAGGAGGAGGAGGAAGGGGAGGAGGAAGAAGGGGAGGAGGAGAAGGAGGAGGAGGGGAATGAGGAGGAGGAAGGAGAGGAGGAGGAAGAGGAGGAGGAGGGGAAGGAGGAGGAGGAAGGGGAGGAGGAGGGAAAAAAAGGGTAGGGAGGAGGTGGAAGAGGAGAAAAAAGCAGTGGCTGCGGCTAATACACAAAAGGCTTGACAGAAGTGACTGGCAACGCAGAACCTTACTCGTATGTCGAGTTCACTCCTCAGAGAGAAAGGAGTGTTCTAGCTGGAAATCAGTCCCACAACGTATGATCAATTGCACCTCCACTGAGAGTGGTTCACGTCATGCAGCTAGGTGTGTGTGTCCAGTTACTGATCCACGAAATGAGTTGACCCGCGGCCAGTTTACGTGTCCAGTTACAGCCGTATGGCACAGTTTCTTCCTAGTTAGTCACACGTGTAAAGATACAGACCAGTTATCCTTGTGTGTCACACATGTAAAAATAGAGACCAGCTATCCTAGTGTGTCATACATGTAAAGACAGAGACCAGTTATGCTAGTTAGTCACACGTGTAAAGGTACAGACCAGTTATCCTTGTGTGTCACACATGTAAAAGATACAGACCAGTTACCTTAGTGTGTCACACATGTAAAATACAGATCAGTTATGTTAGTGTGTCACACATGTAAAAGATACAGACCAGTTATCTTAGTGTGTCACACATGTAAAAGATACAGACCAGTTATCTTAGTCTGTCACACATGTAAAATATACAGACCAGTTATTCTAGTGTGTCACATGTCAAGATATAGCCCTCGGGAAAAAGGTCGTCCCAGCTAGACACACGTGCGAGTTAGAGCCCTTCACTATAAATGTCGAGTTACGGCCCTGCAGAAAGTTACCTCTCAATTGATCACTCTGTCATGATACAGCCCTGTCAGTACATAAAGAGTTGTCCTAGTTGGTCATTCCTGTTAAGGTACAGCCCCACAGAAATACCCGAACCAGTTACATATAGTCACACGTGCCGAGTTTAGCCCTGCAGTAAGAGTTGTCAGAATCAGTCGCTTGTGTCAAGAACGACCTGTTAGTTCTTCCAGTTAGTCACTCGCGTTGAGCTGCAGCCTTATAAAAAGGGCTGTCCTGGTTAGTCACACCCCGTCCCTAATAAGCCGTACGGTTTCTGTGGACGTTAAGCACCATGTTTACTTTAGTCACACGTGAGCCGGTTTGGCCTAGCGGTAAGGCGTTAGGCTGGTAAGCGGAAGGACCTCGGTTCGATACCGCTTCGGCTCTCCTTCTCTTCAAAAAGGTTGTGGTTTGTGGACACTGTCTTGTGACTTTGTCCATCACTTCCTACTGAAACATTAAAATGGCTCTCATCGCTGCCCATCTTAATGCAGAAGTCATTCTGGTGGTGACAGTGTAGCGATAGGTATATAATCTCCCTCTCCCCCCACCTCCATACCCCCTTCCCCCCCTTCTCCCCGTCCCTAATAAGCCGTATGGTTTCTGTGGACGTTAAGCACCATGTTTACTTTTAGTCACACCGAGAGCCGGTTTGGCCTAGCGGTAAGGCGTTAGGCTGGTAAGCGGCAGGACCTCGGTTCGATACCGCTTCGGCTCTCCTTTCTCTTCAAAAAGGTTGTGGTTGTGGACACTGTCTTGTGATTTTGTCCATCACTTCCTACTGAAACATTAAAATGGCTCTCATCGCCGCCCATCTTAATGCAGGAATCATTCTGGTGGTGACAGTGTAGCGATAGGTATATAATCTCCCTCTTCCCCCACCTAGCATACCCCCTCCCCCCTTCTCCCCGTCCCTAATAAGCCTTATGGTTTCTGTGGACGTTAAGCACCATGTTTACTTACTTACTTACTAGTCAGACGTCAGCGTTCAGGAGCTGTGTGAAAGTCGAGGTGGCCGTCCTGGGCTCCCTGTCCCTAATAAACCTACGAGTTCTGTGGACGTGAAGCAACACTTCAATAACAACATAGTCACACGTGTCAGTTGTAGCCCTACGGATATGTTGAGTTACAGCCCTACATAACTGTCGAGTTGCAGCTCTTCAGAAATGCTGGGTTACCGCCCTACAGAAAGAGCTGCCGCAGTGTGTCGCTTGTAACAAGTTACAACCTTGAAGAAAGATTTGTCCTCTTACTCACTTGTGCTGAGCCCGATCGCACGACTGTCCAGATACAGCCCCGCAGCAATGAGTTGTCCCGTTTAAGATAATACTTTATTGTCCTTCAAAGGAAATGTGCTTTAAAACATACCATCAGTTTAACCTGTAAATGAATAAAATTCAAATTAAACGTATGATAATTCAAGTTAGGACATATACGTAAAGGGAAAGAAGTGTTTAAACAAAATACAATTATAGCTAAAAGCAAGTTTATATCTAGATTTGTATAATTATGGTTATTTGTGCGTTGTATGTTTGTTTGTTTTAAGTTGTAAAGCGCTTTGAGATTTCGAAAGCGCTCTATAAGTTCCCTATCACCATCATTATAACATATGCACACACTTAGCTTTAGTCATTTGACATTTCAGTCGTTCAGACAAATTTACTCATTTGTGTCAAGTTGCAGCCCCACAGAAAGAAAGATAAATGTCCTGGTCTGTCATGTTGCAGCCCTACAGAATGAAAGACAATTGTCCTGGTCAGTCATTATGTTGAGTTATAGCCCCACCGAAAGATTTGTCCAGCTTGTGTCGAGTTACAACCCTACAGAAAGTATTATTTTTCTTATCACAGATCAGCTTCTTTGGACACTTTCGTTAACGCTCCAGACTTTGTTCAAACTAAAGTTATGTGTGCCAAGATTCAATTTCCTCAGCCGTCAATTTCTTTTCTTTTCTTTTCTTCTGCCGATAAAACAAGAAAATGGATAACAAGAAGGCGAGATGGACGAGGAAGGACTCCCCCAATATTCCTTCTTTAGAATCTTTTAATGACGCCTACATTGTCTGGAAAGAAAACGACTCGATCAAATTACAAAAGCGTATGCTACAGAAGACCGATTTAGAAAAGTAACAATGGGATCATTTCCGGTGCCGCGTGGGTGGGGCTGGTTTCAGTTTCTTTGGATTGTGGGCACCTGTCACTGTAAAAAACAACAACAAACAAACGAAAACTTAATGTAAAAGAATGATTCCTGCCCACACAATTTGTGCCAGGGGCGGTGGGAGGTGGGGGGGGGGGGGGGGGGGGGTACTGGCTTGTGGGGGGCGGGGGGGGGGGGGGGGGGGGTTAGCGTGTGCAAACGTCGTTTTGTTTTTTAACTCCCCCTCTCCCGCCCCTCTCGACTTCACCCCCTCCCCTCTCTACAGTACAAGAGAAAGAAAGGCCAAAATCCTCAAAAAAATCAATTAAAAAAAAAAAAATTCTTTTTTTTTCTTTCTCTCTACAGCTTTGCCGAAGCAGTTCTTTTCCCCGTTGTGAACTTGCAATAACCTGCTCCTCACTGCGTAGGTAGCGCTTGGGTCTTAGCTAGGATCTGATCTCGCTTGTTTTGCAATCTACTACTAATCATTAGCTCTCTGCTTAAAGGATTAAGTGAGCCGGTGTGGCCCAGCGGTAAGGCGTTAGGCTGGTAAGCGGAAGGAGCTCGGTTCGATACCGCTTCGGCTCTCCTTTCTCTTCAAAAAGGTTGTGGTTTGTGGACACTGTCTTGTGACTTTGTCCGTCACTTCCTACAGAAACATTAAAATGGCTCTCATCGCTGCCCACCTTAAAGCAGGAATCATTCTGGTGGTGAGAGTGTAGCGATAGGTATATCTCTCTCCCTCTTCCCCCTCCATACCCCCCCCCCCCCACCCCCCCCGCCTTTTCCCCCGTCCCTAATAAGCCTTGCGGTTTCTGTGGACGTTAAGCACCATGTTTACTTACTTACTCAAAGGATTACTCCCTGTGAACTCTAGCTTCGTGGGTTTTAAGTAACTATTGCTGCAATCGTTAAAGTATCACTCCCTCTGAACTCTAGCCACCCCAGTCTTATAGAACCATCGTTGTAATCGTTAAAATATCACTCCCTCTGAACTTTAGCCACACCAGTCTTATAGAACTATTGTTGTAAACGTTAAAATATCACTCCCTCTGAACTCTAGCCACACGCAGTCTTATAGAATATTGTTGTAATGTTAAAGTATCACTCCCTCTGAACTCTAGCCACACCAGTCTTATAGAACTATTGTTGTAATCGTTAAAATATCACTCCCTCTAAACTCTAGCCAACCAGTCTTATAGAACTATTGTTGTAATCGTTAAAGTACACTCCCTCTGAAGTCTACCACCAGTCTTTTTGTTGTAATCGTTAAAGTATCACTCCCTCTGAACTCTACCCACACCTGTCTTATAGAACTATTGTTGTAATCGTTAAAATATCACTCCCTCTGAACTCTAGCCACACCAGTCTTATAGAATTATTGTTGTAATCGTTAAAGTATCACTCCCTCTAAACTCTAGCCACACCAGTCTTATAGAACTATTGTTGTAATCGTTTGAGTCTACCAGGGCTATTGTTGTAATCGTTAAAGTATCACTCCCTCTGAACTCTACCCACACCTGTCTTATAGAGCTATTGTTGTAATCGTTAAAGTATCACTCCCTCTAAAACCTAGCCACACCTATCTTATAGAGATGCTGCTGTTTTCGTTAAACCCTTCTGAACTCTAGCCACACCTGTCTCTTGGAGCTATTGTTGTAATCATTAAACCACTCTGAATTCTAGCCACACCCGTCTTATAGAGCTATTGTTGTGTGAGCAAGTGCTCTTTGTACGTTTTTACAATAATCCCGCCCCGGTTATCAGATCCATGCAATTTCATTACTGTACTGTTAGTAACCCGGGAACCTGGAGCAGACGACGCTTTTGTTTTGAAGCGCTGCGTGTTGCGTAACCCCAATGGCCTTCTCACAGCCGACCGGCGATAGCCGCTGGTGCGCGCCATTTTCAAATCTGTTTACTCCCTTAATATTTTGACCGCTTGTTTGTTTACCTACTCTTTGTTTCACCTAGTCCTTTTTATGCACTAAGTCATGTGGAATATAATTTGGCATCTTAGAATGTTTATTTAGATCTTATTTAGACGCAGGATCGAGCTTAATCAGTAGCCGATGCCTCTCTAGGTCCATTCTTTTTATAGCCGTCGTCTGCATGGCGCATTTTCTGTGTAGTACTAGTGAATAGTAGTGAATCGTTGTTTTGACTCGATGAAAGTAATTCTGTGTCGATCAATGCTTTGTCGTATAGTATTTTGCTTAGCTGACTTCATGTTTAGTGTTTATTTTGGGTTGAAATTAACTTATTAAGTATTGTGTACTGTAGAAGCTAAGTTGTATTCCGTAGACTACTTGGTATCACTATCAGCGCTGCTGCGACTAAAATAACGCGCCCCAGGCGAAAGTTCGCACCGATTGTTTTAGTGCTAGTCTTTGAGTGTGTCTTGCTTCTCTTACAGAGCGTTGTATTGTAATTGTTATGTACCATTTTAACCGTGGGAGCGTGCTCTTTATTCTGATGTAAGTTTTAGCGACAGTTATGTTTTGTACATTGTGTTAGTTGTGATTTAGTTGTACGAATCTGCTTATAGATAGGTGCAAGCCACGCTTCCCACTCTTGTTGTAAATAAAATAAGTCATGTGTGTACATTTTGTTTGATACGGTTTAAAAGGTTGTAACTGTAGCTTTTATTTGATGTTTTTCACGTTTTAATTAGTTTAGTTATTGTTGAGGAAACTGTATTTGTGCGGGCCAAGGAAACACAATAGTCAGCCATTTTGTGGTCCAGAGGGCCGATTTCATTGTAGCGATAGCGTGTGTTCTTTGCGGCCCGCGCAGTTCTCTTATCTATGCGTGCGCGTGAGGATTTTGGGTGTGCTGAGAAAGTTGTCTGCTGCTGTAGAATAAAAACCTGATTGCTGCCGTTCGCCTGCTGTGGTCTCCATTTTGACTGACTCCGCTGCCTGCATCACTGTCCTGTTCTACGCTCCACTCCATTACAGTTGTAATCGTTAAAGTATCACTCCCTCTAAACTCTAGCCACCTGTGTCTTATAGAGCTATTGTTGTAATCGTTAAAGTATCACTCCCTCTAAACTCTAGCCACACCTGTCTTATAGAGCTATTGTTGTAATCGTTAAAGTATCACTTTAAACTCTAGCCTCACGGGTCTTGTTAAGCAACTATTGCCGCAATCATTAAAAGGACCATTCCCTTCACAACCGTAACCCCACAGGTTCCTTCAAGCTGCTGTTGCCGTCACACGCATCGTGAACTGAAGACGACGCCGCACTCACGCAGAGTCCTTGATTCTCAACGTAGCGCTAATTTATTTTCCTACGCTTCTAGTTGACTTATCTTCTTCGTCTGTCACCGTGCATACGTTCGGTCCGGCAACAGAAAACTGTAGCCTGCGCCTGCAACACGGCGACGGGAGACAGCCGTAAGGGTTACTCTGTGAAATTCCTCGTGTGTCGGTATGTATGTGGGGTTCATTTCCAGGGGCTAATGAGGAGAACATCTACTCTGTGTCGTTTATTAACACGAATAACGATGGCGTATTTTGTTGTTGTGTGCGTGCGTGCGTGCGTGCGTGCGTGCGTGCGTGCGTGTGTGTGTGTGTGTGTGTGTGTGTGTTTGCGTGTGTGTGTGTGTGTGTGTGTGTGTGTGTGTGTGGTTGTGTGTGTGTGTGTGTGTGTGTGTGTGTGTTTGCGTGTGTGTGTGTGTGTGTGTGTGTGAGTGAGTGTGGGTGGTTGGTGATGTGGGGTGTGTGTGTGTGTTGTGCGAGCGAGCGGAGAGGCGAGAGGTGGGAAGAGAAGGGGAGAGGGGGGGAAGAGGGGGAGGGAGGGGAAGGAAGAGAGAGAGAGAGAGAGAGAGAAGAGAGAGAGAGAGAGAGAGAGAGAGAGAGAGAGATGATTTTGATTGATTGATTAAACTTTATTTCTCAACGGTGAAGATACTAGCATAATTGTGTGTGTGTGTGTGTGTGTGTGTGTGTGTGTGTGTGTGTGTGTGTGTGTGTGTGTGTGTGTGTGTGAGAGAGAGAGAGAGAGAGAGAGAGAGAGAGAGAGAGAGAGAGAGAGAGAGACAGACAGACAGACAGACAGACAGACAGACAGACAGACAGACAGACAGACAGACAGACAGACAGACAGACAGACAGAGAGAGATTTTGATTGACTGACTAAACTTAATATATCAACGGTGAAGGTACTAGCACAAATGGAGCTAAGCCGTATTTAATACAATCTCTCCGCAAGAAGCAAGCGTAACACCTATAGTGGAATAGTGCTACCACTATGCAATGCTTGTCACAGTTTCGCAAGGAACCATTTGTCTTCCATTGATTTATATAAAAAGTTTCAGAACGGAAAGACTGCCAGTAAAAGCGTCACACACGGAAAACACCTCACACTCTAAGCCTAGCCTAGCGGTATTGACGCAAGAGGCGTTGGTTCCCACAGTGACACAAAAATCAGATATCTTCATCACTTTCTTCTCCATCGGCAACGAAATTTGTCCTCGCATAACACGCCACACTGAAATGCAAGGCGGAAGTCAGTGTCGTAAGCCTTTATGTAGTCCATTGGCCATTTCGCGGAATATTGATTGACGTCACCAGCGCAGATATTTAGACACCGATGCGTGCAGGTGCTTGGGGTTTTATTTGTAATTTTCAAAATGCAAACGGCTGTGATTGACAGAAGCGAGCCATCATTCAAAGTAATGATAGTGAATGCTTTGTCGGCTCCTCTCCTTGTCACGTGAGGGAGAGGCTTGTTGATCTGATCTGTTCGTCTGTCTTTCTGCCTCGCTGCGGGCCACCCTCCCCGCCTCATAGTGATTTATTCACTGTCCCTCGTTATGTGTTGGTCTCTCTCTTTGTTTCTCGGTCTCAGTGTCTGTCTGTGTGTCTATCTCTGTGTGTGTGTGTGTGTGTGTGTGTGTGTGTGTGTGTGTGTGTGTGTGTGTGTGTGTGTGTGTGTGTGTGTGTGTGCCTGCCTGCCTGCCTGCCTGCCTGCCTGTCTGTCTCTCTCTCTCTGTGTCTCTGTCTCTGTCTCTGTCTCTCTCTCTCTCTCTCTCTCTCACACACACACACACACACACACACACACACACACACACACACACACACACACACACAGAGTTTGTACGTCTATACTATACCACCACAGGCTTTGAAAAGGCTGCCTTTGAAGCTCTGGACTCGGAGCTCCGAGCTGTGTGGACAAGGAGTTGGACCTGGGCTCCCATTTCATATGTATGCGCGTGTATGTGTTTCTGTGTGTAAGAGATATAAATTAGGTGGAATTAACTATGTATATGGATACACGTTTAATGTATACATGCTTTTGCGACTGAAAATACGTTTTCTTGAGGTCTGTTATTGTTTGGGAGTAACCTGCTGACATAGGTTGATAGCAAGGACAGTCTAATAATTATCACTTATGTGAAAAGCCTTTAAACAACAACAACAACAACAACGAAAAGGAAGAAGAAGAAGAAGAGTATAGCTACGGTTAGTGTGCCTTAGATCACAGATTGAGCTGTACTGGCCAAACGAGAAATACACGAATCGTAAGTTGTTGAGTCCAGAACGGCGCAGGTTCTAACGATACTTTCCTAACAAAAAATAATGTTAAATAAGGATAAGAGCTTACGCAGGACTACGCGTTCTAGAATCTTTTCTTAACAAAGCTTTTAACAACATTAGAACAACCCATAAATATAAAGCTAACATTGTTGCTCCACCAACTAAACAATAGTGCGGAGAGACCCTGCAGGATGTTGAGCCTGTTTAAGATTACCAGTGAAGTCACCCTGCCAGAGACTGTGGCACAGACGAGGGGCGTCTTTGTAAAGCAGGTCGTTTTTCTCACGGTGAATCACCGCGGACCCCTCCCCTTGAGGGAACTTCACTCCACCGACGAAACAATAGCGTGAAGAGACCCTGAGGGATTTTGAGTCCGTTTACCTCCTATTTACAAGTAAAATCACCTCCCAGAGACTGTGACATAGACAAGCAGTATTTTTGTAAATCATCAGGTCGTTGTTCTCACGGTGAATCACCACGGACCCATCCCCTTGAGGGGACTTCACTCCACCGGCGAAACAATGGTGTGGAGAGACACTGGGGGATCTTGAGCCTGTTTACGACCTGATTACAAGTCAAATCACCCTGGCAGAGTTTTTGAAAAGCAGGTCGTTGTTCGGATGGTGATCGAATCTCCGCGGACCTTTCCCGCCCGCTGAGGGAAGTTCACTCCATCGGCAAAACAGTAGTAATGGAGAGACCCGGAGGGGCAAGGGATGTGTGTGTGTGTGTTGGGGGGGTGGGGGGGGGGGGGGGGGGGGGGGGGGGGGGGGGGTGGGGGGTGGGTTCGATCACCGGGTAGCTGCAGAGGGGGGACAAGGGAAGTGGGGTGGTTGGGGGGGTGGGGGGGGGGGAAGTGTGGGCTTGGGGCTGTTCTCGATTACCGGTGAATTCAGCCTGCCAGAGGCCGTGACACAGGCAAGTGGCATCTTGATAGGTCCGGACAAGTCGTTGTCCTTGCGGTGAATCACCACCGGACCCCTCCCGGCCTTAAAGGAATTAAGCTCCCTCCACCGGCGAACCAATAGTGTGGATCGAGAGACCCGGGGGATCCTTGGTCGGCTTTCACCTTGTTTATGAGTACTCGCGAAATGTCCTTGCCAGAGGCTGCGGCACATGTGGCTTACGCGTGAATTAATACCACGCCAGAGGCCAGGACACAGCTTGAGGCTTACCCGTTAATTAAAAGGCCGGGCGTAACACAACACCCATCCTAGTTTTTGACGACTGCCCAGTCAATTAGATCTCCAAATTCGGAATTAAATAGCTCTGTGAGAGACCTCTGATGTCTTGTTTTGCTTTTAAGTCATATCCTATTTTTGCCACAATTATTTGTCTTCTTGTTTGGCGTATTGACTGTTGCTGTGTTTGTCATCAAGGACAGATTTCCAAAAAAAGCCGACTTGTGCTGAAATCTTTATCCTTGTGTAATAAAGCATTCTCTCTCTCTCTCTCCCTCTCTCTCTCTCCTCTCTCTCTCTCTCTCTCTCTCTCTCTCTCTCTCTCCTCCTCCCTCCCTCCCTCCCTCCCTCCCTCCCTCCCTCCCTCCTCCTCCCTCCCTCCCTCCCTCTCTCTCTCCCTCCCTCTCGCCCTGATATAACCGTAACGGTTGACAGGGCGTAAAACACCAAGTTACTTATCTACTCTCTCTGTGTCTCTCTGTGTGATGAAAACTTAAATTATAATAATAACGATCAAAAATACCATAATAATAATAATAATAGTGATGAAATTGTTAATTCCATTTGTCTGGGATCGGGGCAACAAATTAGATGCCGCTTTACTTCCGAGGAATTATTGACGTACCAAACAGGTTATGTGTGAAGAGCCTAGGATTCCTGTCCCTTTACCCGTTATATCTTACCGTACCCCTGGACCAAATATGATCTAACGATACTGAATGAAAGGAAACTGCACATTACTGACATTAGGTGAATAATGCATCTGGACATAATGAGAAAATCTGGTAACGCACACAGAAGCGGCCCTAGTACCCCCACTGCCCCCACCCCACCCCCGCAAAAAAACAGAAGGGAAAATAGACAGAAAGAAAACAGAAGAAAGAAAGAAAGAAAGAGAAGAAAGAAAGAAAGAAAGAAAGAAAGAAAGATAGAAAGAAGGAAAGAAAGACGTATTTTAGAACAAGCAGTGCTGACGGAATCTATTCACAGTGTCTAACTTGTCTGCAAAGATGAAGCAGAGACGAAGCAACTCAGAGAGGTATGGAGGATCTGTACTAGGGATAATGTGGAAGCAAATAAGAGCTATTTTATATTTTAATCCGGCTGCTGATTGGTAGCCAGTGGAGATCGAAAAGTAGTGATGTGGGCAGATTCTGAAGCTTTAAGGTTGAGGCGAGCTGAAAAGTTGGATCATTTTGAATTTTATCAAGGAGAATCTGAGAGTCAGCAAAGAGAGCATTACAATAATCCGGCCCAGCGCCTAGAAAGAACAAGAAAGGAAACGAGAGTGTTTGTGGCTTCAAAAGAAGGATATTGTTGTATTGAACCGATCCGCCTGATCTCCAAGTAAGCAAGCTGACAGATTTTGTTCACCTGTTCCTTCAATGCAAGCAGGCTGACAAAAAAAAGGACGCCAAGGTTACGAGCTGCATTGGGAAATGGGATGTCACCGTGACCCACACACAGTGAAGAAGGTTCAGGAAGATCAATTCCAGGAGCAGAGCCCATCAGAAGAACGTTTTGTCGCCATTTAACTGAAAGAAACGAGCTATAATAAGCAAGAAGAGTAAACACTTGACAGACTCACAGTCAAACTCTCGACGTAAGACACAGACCGGATACTGAACAAGAAAGAAGGCAGGAAAGGAGAATCAAACGACAGCCCTGAGATTCTAGACAGGAGAGACACATCAGACATACCTGCCCTCCTTCGGGTTTCAATGGGTACCTTAATTTCTACATCTACACGGAACGTGGACTCTGTGTGTGTGTGTGTGTGTGTGTGTGTGTGTGTGTGTGTGGTAGGGGTGTGAGGATGGAGGGGGAGAGAGAAGAATGTGTGTGTGTGTGTGTGTGTGTGTGTGTGTGTGTGTGTGTGTGTGTGTGTGTGTGTGTGTGGTTGTGTATGTGAGTGAGAGACGTGGACGTTAACGATTTTAATTATTAAACCTAAACTCTCTCTCTCTCTCTCTCTCTCTCTCTCTCTCTCTCTCTCTCTCTCTCTCGTGGCGGCGTGCGTGCGTGGTGTGTGTGTGTGTGTGTCGTGGTGCGTGTGTGTGTGTGTGTGTGTGTGTGTGTGCGTGCGCATGTGTGTGTGTGTGTGTGTGTGTGTGTGTGTGTGTGTGTGGGTGTGGGTGTGCATATGTTATCTTATGCTGTTATTAACTTTAGCAATAACTGTAATTTGTTCAAACACGTTTTTTTTCTTTCTCGTTTTTCGTTTTTTTTCTTTCTGAACAGTTTTGTTCATTCACATGCTACACTGACGGTATGTTTCAAAGCAAATTTCTTTTTAAGGACAATAATGTATTATCTTAAGTATCATCTTAAAGTTAGCGCTATAGCTGAAACAAATACAAATGCCTACAGCTACATATAGAAATGTTTGTTTTTGCGACTGCAAATTAAAAATAATTTCTAAAAATCTCTTAAGGTCTGTTACTGTCTTGGTATAACCTGTTGATATATATATGTTTTCTTGATAATTATCGGATCAGTCTAATATCACTTATGTGAAAAGACTTTAAATCAAAAAGAAGAAGCTTACAGACAGGAGTGACATCAACTCGCAACATTCCTAGTATGTTGTGGACCGTTTTTCTTTTGAAAAAATAAATAATCTGAAACAAAAATGACTGCTAGCATTCTAAAGCAAGTGTGGCTTAGCTCTCCATCTCATTTGTCATCGCTTTTGATACTTTGAATATTGTTTAAGTGTCGTTTTGTAGCTTGATAAAGGGGATTACCCAAAAAATTCGCAGGTTGTGTTTTGTCCTAATAAATAGCGTTCTTTTGAACCATTTCTGTTTTTGGACATTTGGTTGCGTTCACTGCATGTTCACTGTGACGTGTCCCGAACTATGACCCAGCCTTTCACTTGTGATTTTATCACTTCTGTTATGAAGGAAGGAAGGAAAATTTACGTATGGCCGATAAATATTTCCACAAAAAAACGTATGTGTTCACAGCACCAGATACAGCGCGTACGCGCATGCTCTCACAATCTAAAACTACCAAAGACAGTCATGCCAATAAAACACAAACAGCCCCTACCAACCCGCCCCCAAAGGGCAACTATACGTAGTAGTGAGCTGTAGAAATATGTACAGAGTTTTAAACAAATCCGTATTTATGGCAAAGTACATCACTCCACACACACACACACACACACACACACACACACAACACACACACCACACACACACAGCGCGAGCGCACAGTAAACTGTCGAGGAACAATTCTAGATGTCCGATTCGTCATGATGTGACAATGCTATGTTGTTGACGAGATGTTAAAAATTCAAGACTTCAGTCCTCCAATGCTTCAGAAATGACCGAGCAGACAGACTGGCAGGCAAAGCAACCCTCACAAGTGACTTGCTTCTCGGAAGATCTGAAGTGTTGAGAAGCTTGAGACGCAAAGCGGGCGCAAAGCCAAGAGCCAAGAACGTCACACCATTGCTTGCCTGGAGGAGGCAGGCGTGGAAAGAGGAAGCGCTAAACGATCTTCTTTAAAAGGACGGGAGAGGGCCATCGTCAATCAGACGAACACTGGATTCATTTTAAAGGAAACGTTGGGAAAACTTCTGAGAAACGGTGTGGAACGCATATGGACTTTTCCGAGCGCATAGATACCATCTTGAACTGAACTGTACTAATGCTTCAATGTGGCAATATGATCAGTGTATGACATCATCGTCACTGCCAGTTTAATTCTGCATCTGTCTTTGGTACGGATTTTTGTTTGTTTTGTTTTGCGGTTGTTGCTTCTTTTTTTCTCTTTTTTTTTTCTTCTGTCCCAGTCCATGAATTTACGGCAGATCCTT
>JABMCL010003854.1:575000-582500 GCA_018857735.1 Alviniconcha marisindica | reverse complement strand
TCGCTGTTGTTGTTCTTTGAATCTGAGTGACTGACAGATAATAAATGTTCGAAATGTTTATAAGAAAGCACTTCTGTTTCAACAGTAATTTTATAAAATTGAAATATTTCTGGCACCAAAATATAAAAGGCCATGCAACGTGATCACAGTCATTTTGCCCCCATCTAATTTCTTATTTCAATATGGTAGTATATGAAAACTATGGAGGGGTTCGGATGCTAATTTGTTTATTTTTTTTGGTTTTTGTTGTTGTTGTTTGTTTTTTTTACCGCGCATACCGGGAATCGATCAACAACTCGTCAACTAATTAACCACATACACTCAATCAGTTGACATTTCAGTTAGTTATCCCCAGTTCGTCAGTTGGTACGTCACCTAAAACTACTCGTTTTGTTTAGATCGAAATATAGAAAGGGATGGGGGAGGGCGGGGGGGCAGTGGGGAGGGGGGGGGGGGTTGCAACGAAACATAACAAAAACAAAAGATCAAGTAATCGATTGTTGAGGCATAATATCAGGTCAGCAAGACCTTCAGCAGAGTAAAACTGTTCTTTTCAGGGGCACAGTTCGGTTTGGTTCAGTTCAAGAGGGTATCTATGCGCTCGGAAAAGCCCGTAATTATGCGTCGGAACGTCTCTCAGACATTTCCCCCAACGTTGCCTTTGAAACGGTTCCAGTATTTGTCTGATTGACGATGACCTTTTCTCGCCCTTTCGAGGAAGATCGTCGAGCGCTTCCTCTTTCTACGCCTCTCTCCTCCAGGCGATCGATGGTGTGATGTCACTGGCCTGCAGGTGAACGTGTCTCAGGGTCCTCAACACTGTCCACTTAAGTATAATTCACTTCCGTTTACGTCAATGCGAGTCGCTTCAATAGCTGGCTTGCATCTCCCATAATGCTGCAGTTTAGTGTTAAAATGAGTGGGGCAGGAACAGCTCAGCTGGTAGAGGGTCCGACTGAAAAGCCAGGAGCGTTAATGAAGCGGGTTCGCGTCCCAGGTGCGGCAAGGGAATTTTCACCCAAAATCAGTTTCCGGTGCAGACTCTTACGGTGTAAGTAGAGCCCCCGTGTGCAATCGCATGCATCAGCAGCTGTACGCGCGTTAAAATTCCCAAACGCTGGCAGCCACACCATTGTTTGGACACACGGAAATACTGAACACACTGGCAGGAATGGGTAACGCTGCTCTTGCGGCTGCTGTGCCGTACCCAGATAAGGCGACCCGAATTTCCCTTAAAAATTCCTTCCTGGAAATTAAAATGCTAAAAGTGCAGGTGGCAGCTTAGCTGAACACACGTGCACCCTACGTATGTGGCTTCGAATAAAGTAACGTGCATGGTTGTATGGTGTACACAGATCGTGCGCGGTGACGTTAGCAGTTTCGCGCGGCACCAGCCATGTAACAATCAAACAGCGCTGTTGTTACACCACTTCGGCGGGTATTAAAAAACGTGGTATTAAAGGATACAGTCACTCATTCAGAACCGCATGCGACATGAGCCCAATGAGTCTGTTGCAAAGCAGACAATAGCGCTATGCTATAAAAGCGATCAGTGATAATGACTGCATAGTACATATTTCAGGAGCTGTGTGAGAGTCGAGGTGGCCGTCCTGGGCTGTCCGTCCTAACGAGCCTTCCGGTTTCCGTGGACGTAAAGCTATATTGAACCATGCTTCGGCATTGGTCACAGCTTGTCCCTAATATATCAACTGACATCTGAGGACATTAAGCAACACTACCTACCTACCTACCTACCTACCTGACTGCATCGTTCTTGGATTGTTACGCGTACGTACCATGAACCTCATCGGATCATCTCGGGTCGATCAGGAAGACATTCCTCTCAAACTGCCTCAGAAGCCACAAAACAGGGAAGCCACGTTTGCTGGGCTGTTGAGGCACCAGAGCTAAAAGACTCATTAACTTGTCTGGCTTCCAGTTTTTACAGGTCCTGAATAGATGCTCTTCAAGTTGCTGCAAACTCGCCAATGTAATAATAATGAATAATAAATGCATTTCTAATGCGCCGAATCCCTCCATGACTATACATGTGTGAGGCTCGAAGCGCTATACATTAAACATTGCAACAATACACAACCTGCTATAATAATGCATTACATATCTCACTCTATCCTTCTAGCTGTAGATCAGTCCACTGCCTGTGGGACAGACTGCCCCTCATGATCCCAACTGCCTGTGGGACAGACTGCCCCTCATGATCCCAACTACCCGTGGGACAGAATGCCCCTCATGATCCCAACTGCCTGTGGGACAGAATGCCCCTCATGATCCCAACTACCCGTGGGACATAATGCCCCTCATGATCCCAACTACCCGTGGGACAGAATGCCCCTCATGATCCCAACTACCCGTGGGACATAATGCCCCTCATGATCCCAACTGCCTGTGGGACATAATGCCCCTCATGATCCCAACTGCCTGAGGGACAGACTGCCTCTCATGATCCCAACTACCTGTGGGACAGACTGCCCCTCATGATCCCAACTGCCTGTGGGACAGACTGCCCCTCATGATCCCAACTACCTGTGGGACAGACTGCCCCTTATGATCCCAACTGCCTGTGGGACAGAATGCCGCTCATGATCCCAACTGCCTGTGGGACAGACTGCCCCTCATGATCCCAACTACCTGTGGGACAGACTGCCCCTTATGATCCCAACTGCCTGTGGGACAGAATGCCCCTCATGATCCCAACTACCTGTGGGACAGACTGCCGCTTATGATCCCAACTGCCTGTGGGACAGACTGCCGCTTATGATCCCAACTACCTGTGGGACAGACTGCCGCTTATGATCCCAACTGCCTGTGGGACAGACTGCCCTCATGATCCCAACTACCTGTGGGACAGACTGCCCCTTATGATCCCAACTGCCTGTGGGACAGACTGCCGCTTATGATCCCAACTACCTGTGGGACAGACTGCCGCTTATGATCCAAACTGCCTGTGGGACAGACTGCCCAATACAATACAATACACTATAACTTTATTGCCAAGTGTCAGTACAAACTGCAATTACATAGAGACCAGCAAACACCAAAACGTTCACTCATCAGCACTTTAGATTGGATACGAAACCTGTTTCATCGACAACTTCGTACTGGAAATATTGCAACGGAGAATACTCGGCAGGAAAACCTGTCCCCTGGCGTGAATCTAACGGCTAAGTACAATTATGTTCACTGAGAAACGAGGGGAATCTGTTCACCAGTATGAATCTAACGTCAAGCTAAATACAATTATCTTCACTCAGATTTTTGCAAGGGACAGGGACTCCACCGGGACGAATCACGGCACGCTGAATACAATTATCGTCTTCACTAACGGCTCTCACACACGAACAGTTTCGGCCCTGTGGTTCAAGAAGAACGCGCGTCCAAACCTGGAGGCATATGTATGTTCAGTTCAGTTCAAGATGGTATCTATGCGCTGGAAAAAGGACATATGCGCTCCATCTCGTCTCTCATAAGTTTTCCCAACGTTGCCTTTGAAACGGTTTCAATGCTCGTTTGACTGACGATGGCCCTCTCTCGTCCTTTCAGGGAAGATCGTCTAGCACTTCCTCTTTCCACACCTCTCTCCTCCAGGCGTTCGATGGTGTGATGTCCTTGGCTTTGTGCCCGCAGGTAGTGTCTCAAGCTCCTGAACACACACTTCAGATCTTCCGAGAAGCAAGCCACTTGCGAGGGTTGCTTTGCCGGCCAGTCTGTCTGCTCGGTTGTTCCCTTCACCCCGGCATGATTATGTATGAAGCCCACTAACCACGTTTATCTTCTGAACTATGACGACGTTGAAAAAATCAGCATGCGTGAAGCGCAGATACGGCTTATATCCACCGGCCTAATAGCGTTTAAAATTAGAGAATCATTTCGACGTTTAAGCAGCCTAAACGCCGTGCAAAAATCGCCGCTTTGATGCTGCCGTTACCGACCGAGGCTTCTGCTGAGGAAAAAAACGAACATTTGCACGGACTGACGCCGTTCCACATACCTTTGAAGACCATACATTGTTCAAGAAAAGTGCGATTCACGCATCAAAACACATAATAATCAACACAGACTGCGAAGATTAGACAGGAAAATCTCAAGTGGGAATTAAGGGGTCGCTGATATCTGCTACAATTTTGCGAATTTCCAACATGAACTGTTGTCAGGCTGTGTCCAATCCATTTTGAGTACTGGACATCACGCGCGTTGCAGTGTTGGTAAAATAAAGGTCTTTCCTGATCTGTAAATAAACACAAGCTAATGTCTGTTTCCGAGGCTACTGACGACTCGCGCGTGTGGAAGGAGAGGCGGATTTATGGACTGTTTCGCAAATCGGAATTAGGGGCTATCCGCCTTTAACTTTATCTACTCATCATGATTGTGTGTCCTGATGTCAAACGGACTTCAGCAAATACAGCGTGCTGTTTTCCTAACGGATGATCTGCATCCGCCAGTCAGTGAGCCCTCGCCGTTTAGACCGAGTAAGTAAGTAAGCAACTTGGTGTTTTACGCCCAGTCAACCATTACGGTTATATCAGGGCAAAGTTTGGACCGAAGCCCAGGAAAGGCCGGAGGTCACAAGGGACGGTAACTCTTGACTATCAAGATTGAATACGTCGACCTTCCCCTTGCTACATCCCATCACTTTCGAGTGTATCGTGCGGCAGCCAGTACGTTTAAGACGTAGATGTTCCGCTACGTGAGGATGGGACAGTCCTCCGCAAGCATGCGGCCGAAACGGTTCGTGTACCAGCGCCTTAAGCTGTGCGGCGAGGGAGACGGATGACCTATGCGTCTCTTGCGGCAGACAAGCCGCGGGCTACAATTACCCCCCAGAGGAACGCCGGAGACAGTGGCCGGTGTGTGTTTAACGTCCAGCCGGAAACAGTGGTCGGTGTGTGTTTAACGTCCAGCCGGAAACAGTGGCCTGTGTGTGTTTAACGTCCAGCCGGAAACAGTGGTCGGTGTGTGTTTAAAGTCCAGCCGGAAACAGTGGCCGGTGTGTGTTTAACGTCCAGCCGGAAACAGTGGTCGGTGTGTGTTTAACGTCCAGCCGGAAACAGTGGCCGGTGTGTGTTTAACGTCCAGCCGGAAACAGTGGTCGGTGTGTGTTTAACGTCCAGCCGGAAACAGTGGCCTGTGTGTGTTTAACGTCCAGCCGGAAACAGTGGTCGGTGTGTGTTTAAAGTCCAGCCGGAAACAGTGGCCGGTGTGTGTTTAACGTCCAGCCGGAACAGTGGCCGGTGTGTGTTTAACGTCCAGCAGGAGACAGTGGCCGGTGTGTGTTTAACGTCCAGCCGGAAACAGTGGCCGGTGTGTGTTTAAGTCCAGCCGGAAGACAGTGGCCGGTGTGTGTTTAACGTCCAGCCGGAAACAGTGGTCGGTGTGTGTTTAACGTCCAGCCGGAAACAGTGGTCGGTGTGTGTTTAACGTCCAGCCGGAAACAGTGGTCGGTGTGTGTTTAACGTCCAGCCGGAAACAGTGGTCGGTGTGTGTTTAACGTCCAGCAGGAGAACAGTGGCCGGTGTGTGTTTAACGTCCAGCCGGAAACAGTGGCCGTGTGTGTTTAACGTCCAGCCGGAAACAGTGGTCGGTGTGTGTTTAACGTCCAGCCGGAAACAGTGGCCGGTGTGTGTTTAACGTCCAGCCGGAGACAGTGGCCGGTGTGTGTTTAACGTCCAGCCGGAGACAGTGGCCGGTGTGTGTTTAACGTCCAGCCGGAAACAGTGGCCGGTGTGTGTTTAAGGTCCAGCCGGAAACAGTGGCGGTGTGTGTTTAAGGTCCAGCCGGAAACAGTGGTCGGTGTGTGTTTAAGTCCAGCCGGAAACAGTGGTCGGTGTGTGTTTAAAGTCCAGCCGGAAACAGTGGTCGGTGTGTGTTTAACGGCCAACCGGAGACAGTGGCCGGTGTGTGTTTAAAGTCCAGCCGGAAACAGTGGTCGGTGTGTGTTTAACGTCCAGTCGGAAACAGTGGTCGGTGTGTGTTTAAGGTCCAGCCGGAAAACAGTGGTCGGAGTGTGTTTAAAGTCCAACCGGAAACTGTGGTCGGTGTGTGTTTAAGGTCCAGCTTGAGACGGTGGTCGGTGCGTGTTTAACGTCCAGCCGGAAACAGTGGTCGGTGTGTGTTTAAAGTCCAACCGGAAACTGTGGTCGGTGTGTGTTTAAGGTCCAGCAGGAGACAGTGGCCGGTGTGTGTTTAACGTCCAGCCGGAAACAGTGGTCGGTGTGTGTTTAAGGTCCAGTCGGAAACAGTGGTCGGTGTGTGTTTAACGTCCAGCCGGAGACAGTGGTCGGTGTGTGTTTAACGTCCAGCCGGAAACAGTGGTCGGTGTGTGTTTAACGTCCAGCCGGAGACAGTGGCCGGTGTGTGTTTAACGTCCAGCCGGAAACAGTGGTCGGTGTGTGTTTAAGGTCCAGCCGGAAACAGTGGTCGGTGTGTGTTTAAGGTCCAGCCGGAAACAGTGGCCGGTGTGTGTTTAACGTCCAGCCGGAAACAGTGGTCGGTGTGTGTTTAAGGTCCAGCCGGAAACAGTGGTCGGTGTGTGTTCAAGGTCCAGCCGGAAACAGGGGTCGGCGTGTGTTTAACAACGAAATGAGTGCCACAATTACCTCCGAGCTGTGGCCTGGGGCCGTTCCTCGGACATTGGCAGGCGTGGTTTGACCACTGGCAGGAAGAGCAGTCCTCAGGGTACGGACGTGGTTTGACCACAGGAAAGGGGAACGATCCTTCGGACACGGACGTGATTTGACCATTGGCAAGAGAAACACTCACCAGGGCACGGGCAGGGTGGTTTGACCACTGGCAAAGAGGAACAGTCCAGCAGCGATAGGCGTGATTTGACTATTGACAAGAGAAACAGTCCTCAGAACAAGGACGTGGTTTGATCATTGGAAAAAGGACGGACGTGGTTTGACCACTGGGTAAAGGACGGACGTGGTTTGACCACTGGGTAAAGGACGGACGCGGTTTGACCACTGGGTAAAGGACGGACGCGGTTTGACCACTGGGTAAAGGACGGACGTGGTTTGACCACTGGGTAAAGGACGGACGCGGTTTGATCACTGGGTAAAGGACGGACGCGGTTTGACCACTGGGTAAAGGACGGACGCGGTTTGACCACTGGGTAAAGGACGGACGCGGTTTGACCACTGGGTAAAGGACGGACGTGGTTTGACCACTGGGTAAAGGACGGACGCGGTTTGATCACTGGGTAAAGGACGGACGCGGTTTGACCACTGGCAAAAAGACGGACGTGTTTTGACCATTGGCAAGAGAAACAGTGTTCAGAAACCGGACGTGGTTTGACCATTGGAGAAAAGACGGACGTGGCTTGACCATCGGCAAGAGCAGCAGTCCTCACGCTGTATTGGGACCGGACAGGTTGAAGCCGATGCCCCGAGCCGTTTCAACCGTACGGCTTTGCTGTCACTCGATCCATTTGACGTCAGGTTCGGGGCATCCTCCTCCATCAGATCAGCTGCTAGTATTAACAGT
>JABMCL010003854.1:570000-572500 GCA_018857735.1 Alviniconcha marisindica | reverse complement strand
AAGTATGGCTGAAATCGATGTCGATGCTGAACTGAAATAAAGAGGTGAGAAATGTGGGTTACCCCGAACTGTACGTTGATTTATTACTGCCTTTTTCCGATGCCGTATTTTGGGCCAAAATTGTATTAGACGTGCCTAAAAGGGACGACAGGGGAAAAAAGCTGTCCTACTCACATGATGTGATAAAATGTTCACAAAAAGCTTCTTCTGCCTTTTTGCATCCGCGAAGCAAAATAGCTGTTCGCTGCCAGATGGGCAAATCTGAATACAGTATTCTCATCAGTCTGAGGTCAGAAACCACAATCTGCAAAATGAGAACATGCAGAAAATATGTTAACTGACAAAACAATAGCAAACCAAACAAGCAATAAATAAATAAATAAATAAAAGTGTGCGCCACCAAATGGGAAAACCAAAACTGTACACAACTCTAACTCTAGCCCTAATTTGTACGTAAGTCTAACCCTAGCCCTAAGAGGTACACAATTCTAACTCTAGCCCTAATTTGTACATAAGTCTAACCCTAGCCCTAAGATGTACGCAACTCTAAGTCTAGCCCTACTTTGTACACAAGCCTAACCCTACCTCTAATCTGTACACAACTCAATCCCTAGCCCTGAGATCGGTTCATGTGTTGGTTTGGCCTAGCGGTAAGGCGTTAGGCTGGTAAGCGGAAGGACCTCGGTTCGATACCGCTTCGGCTCTCCTTTCTCTTCAAAAAGGTTGTGGTTTGTGGACACTGTCTTGTGACTTTGTCCATCACTTCCTACTGAAACATTAAAATGGCTCTCATCGCTGCCCATCTTAATGCAGGAATCATTCTGGTGGTGAAGTGTAGCGATAGGTATATAATCTCCCTCTTCCCACACCTCCATACCCCTTTCCCCCCTTCTCCCCGTCCCTAATAAGCCTTACGGTTTCTGTGGACGTTAAGCACCGCGTTTGCTTACTTAGTTACAAACTAACTCGCTACCTACACTCCTCTTCTGATAGTGATACTTCCATTCTCTGTCTTCCCTCCGAGCGCACGCTCTAGTTTGGACAGAGGTCTTTTTCTTATGCTGCTCCGCCTGTCTGGAATGGTCTCCCTTGCAAGGGTAGGTCATCAGACACACTCACATAGATCTTTCAAATCATGTTTGAAAGTTTCCCTCTTCAAGCTATCCTATCGACTCTGTGTGTGTGTGTGTGTGTGTGTGTGTGTGTGTGTGGTGTGTGCGTGCGTGCGTGCGTGCGTGCGTGGGTGCGTGTGCGTGCGTGCGCGTGCGTGCGTGCGTGCGCGTGCGTGCGTGCGTGCGTGCGTGTGTGCGTGCGTGCGTGCGCGTGCGTGCGTGCGTGCGTGCGTGCGTGCGTGCGTGTGTGTGTGTGTGTGTGTATGCGTGTGCGTGCGTGCGTGCCGTGCGTGCGTGCGTGTGTGCGTGCGTGCGTGCGTGCGTGCGTGTGTGCGTGCGTGCGTGCGTGTGCGTGTGTGTGTGTGTGCGTGAGTGAGCGCGGCTCGTGCGAGTTTGTTTAGGTGTGTTTTGGTTCTTTGCTTTGTAAATGACGATGTGCTCCAATCGGGCAAAACGGCACATAAAAGACTGAGTGCATTACTGTTACTATTCTGCTTTAACTATCAATACATTGCCGAAGCCAGGTTGGGAAAGGAAGGTACAAAATTCAACTGACCACGTGAACCGAATTACCTCATAAATTGCTATAAATCCACTAGAAAAGAAAAGAGCAGACAAATGTCAACCGGGTTGCCATCATTAAAAAAAATGCAAAAAATACTGAAACTTGAAGGAACTGGGTTGGACATTAAGAACACCGAGGAAGTCAGTAGAGTAATTTAATCCCGTCCGGAATCGTAAAAATTGGGATACAGGCCTAAAAATGAGACATTCGAATGTTAGCCATGACGTTAATTATCGATAAGTGTTGAGGATGGATTGTAAAAGCAGAGACCTGTAGGTGGGGTTGCCTTAAAGGGGACACCCAGCAAAGACACCAGTTGGTCTGAAAACGTTGAAAATGTGCAAATATTTCTAGTTGCAGGTTTTGTAGTTGTTCTTCTATCAACCCTTACGCAACACAAGTATTTGTCTGCCAAAAAACATCTAACTCCTCTGGGTTGTTGAGAGACTAGACCGGCTATAGATCGACCGAAAAACTGCTCGTGTAATTAGTTTGTTTGTTTGTTTTGATACGTTTCGTATCGATAGCACACGTTGTGTTTTCGATGTTAACAAATTAGACCATAAATCAACCGAAAAATTAAAACTGCTGTGGGTCGTCTGTTATTATTTTTATTTTCGTATCGATAGGGTGTGGAAAGTTTTTGATGTTTAACAAACTAGACCATAATTCAACTGAAAAACAAAAACAATCTGCTGTGTGTGTGTGTGTGTGTGTGTGTGTGTGTGTGTGTGTGTGTGTGTGTGTGTGAGTGTGTGTTGTGTGTGTGTGTGTGAGTGTGTGTGTGTGTGTGTGTGTGTGTGTGTGTGTGTGTGTGTGTGTG
>JABMCL010003854.1:555000-557500 GCA_018857735.1 Alviniconcha marisindica | reverse complement strand
CTCACCCACCCACCCACCACCCACCCACCCCCATTTTGTGTTCAGCCACACCCCTCTTCACACACCGAAAATATCAGTAATGAGCGACACTTATCCTGGCCGTGTATTACAGGTAGAAGAAGAAAAAGAAAGAGAGAAGGAAAGAAAGAAAAAGAGAGAGAAAGAAGAAGAAGAAGAAGAAGAAGAAGAAGAAGAAGAAGAAGAAGAAGAAGAAGAAAGAAAGAAAGAAAGAGAGAAAGAAAGAAGAAGCAGAAGAAGAAGAAGAAGAAGAAGAAGAAGAAGAAAAGAAAGAAAGAGAGAAAGAGAGAGAAAAGAAGAAGAAGAAGAAGAAAGAACAAGAAGAAGAAGAAGAAGAAAGAAGAAGAAAGAAAAGAAAAAAGAAGAAGAAGAAAAAAGAAGAAGGAAAGAAAGAAAAGAAGAAGAAGAAGAAGAAGAAGAAGAAAGAAGAAGAAGAAAAAGAAAAGAAGAAGAAGAAAGAAGAAGAAGAAGAAGAAAGAAGAAGAAAGAGAAGAAGAAGAAGAAGAAGAAGAAGAAGAAGAAGAAGAAGAAGAAGAAGAAGAAGAAGAAGAAAGAAAAAAGAGAGAAAGAAAAGAAGAAAAAAGAACTGAAGGAAAAAAAAACAAAGAGAGAAAGAAAGAAGAAGAAAGAAGAAGAAGAAGAAAAAAGAAGAAAAAGGGGAGAGAGAAGAAGAAGAAGAGAGAAGGAGAAGAAGAGAGAGAGAGAAGAAAGAAAGAAGAAGAAGAAGAAGAAGAAGACAAAGAAGAAAGAAGAAAAAGGGGAAGAAGAAAGAGAGGTGGAGGAGGATAAGCAAGAAAGAGACGAAGGAGAAAGATGAAGGGGAAGAAGAAAAAGAAGAAGAAGAAGAAGAAGAAGAAGAAGAAGAAGGAAAAGGGGAAAAGAAGGGGAAAAAAAGAAGAAGAAGAAGAAGAAAAGAAGAAGAAAGGAAAAAAAGGGAAAGAAAAAGAAGAAGAAAAAAAGGGAGGGGGAGGAGGAGAAGAAAAGAAAAAGAAGAAGAAAAGAAGAAGAAGAAGAAGAAGAAGAAAAAGAAGAAGAAAACAACAACAACAACAACAACAACAACAACAACAACAACAACAAGAACAAAACAAAACAACAAAAAAAAAAAACAAAAAAACAGAAAAGAAGAAGAAGAAGAAGAAGAGAGAGAGAGAGAGAGAGAGAGAGAGAGAGAGAGAGAGAGAGAGAGAGAGAGAGAGAGAGAGGGGAGAGAGAGAGAGAGAGAGAGAGAAGAAGAAGAAAAAAAGATAGAAAGAAAGACAGAGGGGGAGAAGAAATGAGCTGGTCGGGTGGGGGGGAGGGGGGGGCTTATCCAGCACTAAACAGCCCCCAGCACTTGTTTTGTACCCCGGTTTCCCCAGCGGTAAGGGTTAGGTGGTAAGCGGAAGGACATCGGTTCGATACCGCTTCGGCTCTCCTTTCTCTTCAGAAAGGTTGTGATTTGTGGACACCGTCTTGTGACTTTGTCCATCATTTCCTACTGAAACATTAAAATGGCTCTCATCGCTGCCCACCTTAATGCAGAAATCATTCTGGTGGTGACTGTGTAGCGATAGGAATATAATCTCCCTCTTCCCCAACCTCCATACCCCCTTCCCCCCCCCCTCCCCCATCTCCCCGTCCCTAATAAGCCTCATGGTTTCTGTGGACGTTAAGCACCATGTTTACTTACTTACTCCGTTTTTCGCAGGTTAAAGAAGCATGTTTTGGTATTAGCTATAGCATTGGAGAGCAGAGTCAATGGACCATAACTCGGCATTATAGCCAGTGGAATCTGACAGTTTAGCGTCTTACAATCCGGGTGTCCGTATTCCCGCTTTTAAAAGGCCAACGTCTGCTCGCAGTGTCACAGAGCTCAGCTCAGGAGCTGTGTGAAAGGTCGAGGTGGCCGTTCTGGGCTCACCGTCCTTAATAGTTCTTACGGTCTCTGTGGACGTAAAGCAACACTGAACTGAACTACAGAGCTCAGGAGCTGTGTGAAAGTCAAGGTGGCCGTCCTGGGTTCCCCGTCCCTAATAGTTCTTATGGTCTCTGTGGACGTAAAGCAACACTGAACTGAACTACAGAGCTCAGGAGCTGTGTGAAAGTCAAGGTGGACGCCCTGGGTCCCCAATAGTCCGTACGGTCTCTGTGGACGTAAAGCAACACTGAAATTGCACGCAGTCACAGACTAGAGACGATGAGACTGCAGGGGGCTACCTAGCTGGCAATCAACTCCTTGCGGCGGAAAAAAACTATAAGCCTCGATTTCCCTGCTGCCTCTGCGCTATGGCAAGCCATTATTCTCCATCAATCAGCGACCTGTTAACCAGCCAACAATGGCTAGCGCACCTCCTCAAATCACGATCGACGCTAAAAGAAACAAAATCAGAATCAGAATTAGAATATTTATTGTCCCAGTACAAGTCTACAAGGAAATTAGTCTTACGATGTACAGTAACAAATAGACTGATAAGCACGGCAACAAAGGCTAAAAACAGAA
>JABMCL010003854.1:532500-535000 GCA_018857735.1 Alviniconcha marisindica | reverse complement strand
TGTGTGTGTGTGTGTGTGTGTGTGTGTGTGTGTGTGTGTGTGTGTGTGTGTGTGTGTGTGTGTGTGTGTGTGTGTGGTGATGTGTGTGTGTGTGTGTGTGTGTGTTGTGTAGTGTTGTGTAGTGTTTGGTTTGGGGGGAAGGTGTGTGTGTGGGGGGGGTGGGGGGCTGCGCTCGTGTGCATGTGTGTGGTGTGTGCGTGTCTTTGTATGTGGTGTGTGTGCGCGCGCGTGTGTTTGTATGTGTGTGTGTGTTGTATGGTTTGGTGTGTGTGCCGTGTGCTTCTGTGTGTGTGGGGTGGGGTGTGTGTGTGTGTGTGTGTGTGTGTGTGTGTGTGTGTGTGTGTGTGTGTGTGTGTGTGTGGTGTGTGTGTGTGTGTGTGTGTGTGTGTGTGTGTTGTAGGTTGGTGTGCGGCGTGTTTGGGTGTGTGTGTGTGTGTGTGTGTGTGTGTGTGTGTGTGTGTGTGTGTGTGTGTGTGTGTGTGTATGGTTTGGTGTGTGCGCGTGTTGGGTGGGTGTGGTGTGGTGTTGTGGTGTGTGTGTGTGTGTGTGTGTGGTGGTGTGTGTGTGTGTGTTGTGTGTGTGTTTATGGTTTGAGTGTTGTGTGTGCGTGTTGGGGGGGGGGGAGGAGGAGTGGGTGTGGTATGTGTGCGTGTGCGTACGCGCGCGCGCGCGTGTAATATGACGTTATTTTAAGAGCATGTATTATGTGCTTTGTGCTAATATGTGAGAATGAGACACTTAGAACAAACTGCACGCCTCTGCACCACGCAAATCCCATTTCATCGCAACTCTCCAAACGCGACAGCCACAGCCAGCTGTGGAGGCGGATGTTAGACTAGTGGCCTGCAGAAAGGATTGTCTCCTTTCCTGTACAGCCGCCAAAGCCGAGCGATGTGCAGACTGAAGGACATAGACACCAGACTCCAAAATAGTATGTCTGATTGGAACAGATGTCCTGTCTTGTGGGAGCTTTGTCGGAGGTCGTTTTCCTTCATTCCTGGTCTCCTTGCGGCATCTACACCCCAATTGTTGCCTTTCGTTGATTAGTTTCTGCCTTCGTTATTTCTGTTTTAGAGAGCCTCTGTCTGTCTGTCTGTCTGTCTGTCTGTCTGTCTGTCTGTCTGTCTGTCTGTCTGTCTGTCTCTCTCTCTCTCTCTCTCTCTCACACACACACACACACACACACACACACACACACACACACACACACACACACACACTCTCTGTGTCTCTGTCTCTCTCTCTCTGTCTCATTCTCTCTCATCTCTTCTCTCTCTCTCTCTCTCTCTCTCTCTCTTCTCTCTCTCTGATCTCTCTCTCTCTCTCACTCTGCTCTGCTCTCTGTCTCTGTCTCTGTCTCTGTCTGTCTGTCTGTCTGTCTCTGTCTCTCTCTGTCTCTCTGTCTCCTGTCTTGTCTCTTCTCTTCTGTCTGTCTGTCTGTCGTCTGTCTGTCTGTCTGTCTGTCTTTTCCTCTCTCCTCTCCTCCCTCTCTCTCACACACACACACACACACACACACACACACACACACACACACACACACACACACACACCCCACACACACACAACACACACACACTCTCTCTCTCTCTCTCTCTGTCTCTGTCTCTCTCTGTGTCTCATTCTCTCTCATTCTCTCTCTCTCTCTCTCTCTCTCTCTGTCACTCACTCACTGTCTCTGTCTCTCTCTGTCTCTCTGTCTCTGTCTCTGTCTGTCTGTCTGTCTGTCTGTCTGTGTCTCTGTCTCTCTCTGTCTCTGTCTCTATCTCTGTCTGTCTGTCTGTCTGTCTGTCTGTCTGTCTGTTTTCTCTCTCTCTCTCTCTCTCTGTCTGTGTCTGTCTGTCTCTCTGCATCTGTCTCTGTCTCTCTCTCTCTCTCTCTTGGTCTTTTTCTTCTTGTTGTCTTTTGCTGTGGCTGTGATCTTCTTATTTTGTTATTTTATTCTTCTGATACGATTTTATTATTTTTTTTATCGCGCCATCATCTTTCCGGCTGTCCAGCCATACAACAAACGGCAACCGGATAAGTACAATAACTGTTTTCATTCATCATCGACTCACTGTCGTTTTGTCGCTTTGAAAAAAAGCCGGAAAACCTGCACATATTATGTGTTGTCGCTTTAAACAAAGCGTTCTCTTTGACCCATCATGTGCTTGGATCTTGTTTCAGGAAGCTGGCAATCATTCTTACTTTTTTTCTTTTCTTTTTTTTGTAATTGTATAGTGTTTGTTTTTTCTTTTTCCGGCGGTGGGGGGGGGGGGGGGGGGGGGGGGGGGGGCGGGGACGCATTTTCACTTTCTTTCTCCCTTTCTTTCCTGTATATTTTGGGGGTGGGAGGTTGAAGGGGGGTGAGGGGGGGGGGAGAGGGGGGATGGAATGGCGATGGGGGATGGGGAGGGGGAGAAGATATGGAATTTCTTAGTTCCATTGAGCCTTCTCCCATTGGCGACACGGACCGCGTTACCCGGAAAAACACAGCTGCAACGGAATGGCTTTACCT
>JABMCL010003854.1:522500-525000 GCA_018857735.1 Alviniconcha marisindica | reverse complement strand
AGCATGACAGTGATCACTGTGGAAACCAACATGACATGGTCACTGTCTGTGGAAAGCAACATGACATGATCACTGTCTGTGGAAAGCAACATGACATGATCACTGCCTGTGGAAACCAACATGACATGATCACTGTCTGTGGAAAAACAACATGACACGATCACTGTCTGTGGAAAACAACATGACATGATCACTGTGGAAACCAACATGACATGATCACTGCCTGTGGAAACCAACATGACATGATCACTGTCTGTGGAAAAACAACATGACACGATCACTGTCTGTGGAAAACAACATGACATGATCACTGTGGAAACCAACATGACATGATCACTGTCTGTGGAAACCAACATGACATGATCACTGTCTATACAGACTGATCATGTCATGTTGGTTTCAACTTTACTCCATTCTCCCATATGTTGTTGTCAACATAGCAGATTTATACACTGAAACCCAAACTAGAATAATTATGTCAATCGTCGACATTCACCATCGACAACTCTTGTGGATGTACTGCCCTGGACATGCCGGAGTGAAGAGAAACGACCGAGCAGACAGACTGGCTGGCAAAGCAACCCTCACAAGTGGCTTGCCTCTCTGAAGATCTGAAGTGTTGAGAAGCTAGAGACACGACCCTGTCTGTAATTATGTTGGAGTCATATAATCACGATCGAAAGTGAATTATGGCCTTTAATGACATTCAAAGGAGTCAATGTAAGTCAAAACAGCGTCCGTGACCTGAAATACAGAGCACCAGGCTGTTGTGACAAACAGATTTCCAACTCACACAAGAACAACAGAAAAGAAACGTTATACGTTATGCCTAAACCCGTTAAGGAAAGTCTCCCAAATGCAAAGCAGTGGCTTGAGTCTCGGAAGAGCTGAAGTGTTGAGGAGCTTGAACTCTCACCGCGGGCACAAGGCCCAGGACATGACACCAACGATCGCCTGGAAGAGTAAGTAGGTAGTCTGGTGTTTTACGCCCAGTCAACCAGTGCGGCTATATCAGGGCGACGCCTGGAGGAGAAACACTCACACAACACTACACAGGGTTCCAGGCGAGATCAAGAGGAGGGAGGTGGAGCTGGACCCTCAAGTTAGCCCAGAAGAGATCATTAACAGAGAGGTGGAGCTGGGCTGCGAAAGTTGGACTTCTTTCGCTTCGGGTTGTTCCTCAACAGCAGTGCAACGGACATTGTCCTTGTGACTCTGCCCAAGCACGGCAGTTGAAACAGCAACTGCGCAGTGCACTAGTCGCTGCGCAATGGCGAGGGGACACCGCCTTAACACTTCCATTGTTCTGGCGGCGGTCCAAGGTCTCTCCGGTCTTTTTCGGGCGGTATCCGCGGTCGAGCATTCACTCTCTCGCCCTCACCCCCCCCCTCACCCCCAATTCCCCATCCCTAATAAGCAACCTCGTTTCTGTGGACGTAAAGCAACATGGTCAAGGAGAAACACGTCAGAGTTCAGGAGCTGTGTGAAAGTCGAGGTGGCCGTCCTGGGCTTTCCGTCCTAATGAGCCTCACGGCTTCTGTGGACGTAAAGCAACATTGAACCTTCTTCGGCACTGGTCACAGTTTGTCCCTAATAATTTTTATGTCAACCGACATTCGAGGACATGAAGCTCTACACCACCATCATCAGGAGAAACACGCGGCGTAGAAAGAGTAAGGAACTGACGATATCCCTGGGGAAAAAGGAAGACAAAGGGCCGGTAGTTGTCAATCAGACCAACATTGAAGCTGCTGTTATAGTCAAAGCTAGAAAAATTCTAGGAGACGAGGTGGAGCGCTTATGGGTATTCCCGAGCACATAGATAGCCTTTGAAACGGGAACCGAACCGAACCTTAAACCGCAGTGAAATCCCTATTCTTCAACTGCCAAGCGGCAAGAGCATTTTTAACCCTTTCACTGCCAACTGAGATGGCCGCGCAGTCACTCGGAAAAGGACTAACAAAAGTGCCAAACTTGAAATCATTAAGGCTTTTTCTATCCTTCGTGAGCCGGTTTGGCCCAGCGGTAAGGCGTTAGGCTGGTAAGCAGAAGGGCCTCCGGTCGATTCCGCTTCGGCTGTCCTTTCTCTTCAAAAATCGTGGTCTGTGGACACTGTCTTGTGACTTTGTTCCTCACAATTAATGAAACATTAAAATGGCTCATCTTAATGCAGATCATTCTGGTGGTGACAGTGTAGCGATAGGTATATAATCTCCCTCTTCCCCCCACCTCCATACCTTCTTTCCCCCTTCTCCCCGTCCCTAATAAGCCTTACGGTTTCTGTCGACGTTAAGCGCCATGTTTACTTACCCTTCGCATGATCACACGTGAAAGGATTTCTATCAAAATTCCCAGTATAGAAAGTAGGTTTGTTATAGGACCATCATTGCTGTTTGCAATCTTGTACGTGTGCACTTTTCAGTCCGGAAATTTCACAGGCTGGGGCAGTGAAGGGCCGGTTAACCTCGGTTTGACTGACAGGCATGGAGGCACGCACCGA
>JABMCL010003854.1:517500-520000 GCA_018857735.1 Alviniconcha marisindica | reverse complement strand
TGCCATCGGACTCTAGTCGCCGCGCATTCCCCCAGTTAGCACTGTGCCATATAGACACCAGACTCAAAGCTTGTGGGACAGTAACTGTGGGAGGCGGGGCTTAGGGCTCAGCGCGGGGCCCTCTATACCCGCCAGTTAAGAGCGCTTAACGTGCAGGCACTAAAGCAACCCAGCCACGTCTATGACGATGACCGCAGGAAACATCAACAACAGCTCCAACTCAGACAGAATCTTTAGTAGCTGAGGGAACAGGAGTGTCTACTCGCATAACCAGTTCAGAATTCAATTTAATAAATATTCATTGTAGCTCCGAACACATTCAAGATCTCTCTCTCTCTCTCTCTCTCTCTCTCTCTCTCTCTCTCTCTCTCTCTCTCTCTCTCTCTCTCTACCACACACACACACACACACACACACACAATGCCATATATCGATTATGCAAATAAAACAGATGAGTTGTGAGGGCACCTTAAGGGCTGGTCGAGACACACACACACACACACACACACACACACACACACACACACACACACATCCTTCTACCACTCTACCCCACCACCCCGATACCCCCACTCCATCCCTCCCGAAAGAAAAGAAAAAAGAAAAAGAGAAGGAAAACAAGAATCCGACGTAGCCTCAAAGCTGCCATTCCAAACAGATCCATCACTGTGCAGGAACAAGTCAACCGACGGCACTCTATGATCAAAGAACCGTCCTTCCTTGGTCTGATCAAGTCCCCCTCCCCTCCCCCCCCCCCCCCCAACATGCCCCCCCCCCCCCGCCCCCCCCCCACCAATTCGGGGGGGGGGGGGGGGGGGGGGGGAAGGGATCCTGTCAGCCTCCAAGCTGCCACTCTAACAGAGCCAACGCGCCAGGAATACGTCAACCGAAGACACTCCCTCAGGACTGAGTGCCGACGACACAGTCATCTCCTTCTGTCTTCCCCCAGCCATCTGATTGTCAGTGGAGTAGGAGTCCCGCTGAGTCGCCCTCTGTTCTGGCCCTCTGTTCTGGCCCTCTGATCACTGGCCCTCTGATCACTGGCCTTCAAAGCTGCGGTGGAGGGCGAGGCGCGCACTCCAGACACCCCGGCGGCGACTGGCCGGTCTACACTATTGTCAGCTCCACCTGTCCTAGCTACACCTGTGTGGTAAGGCCTGTCCTAGCTACACCTCTGTAGTATGCAATGTCCTAGCTACACCTCTGTGGTAAGACCTGTCCTAGCTGACCTCTGTGGTAAGGCCTGTCCTAGCTACACCTCTGTAGTATGCAATGTCCTAGCTACACCTCTGTGGTAAGACCTGTCCTAGCTAACCTCTGTGGTAAGGCCTGTCCTAGCTACACCTCTGTGGTAAGGCCTGTCCTAGCTACACCTCTGTGGTAAGGCCTGTCTTAGCTACACCTCTGTGGTAAGGCCTGTCCTAGCTACACCTCTGCGGTAAGGCCTGTCCTAGCTACACCTTGGTGGTAAGGCCTGTCTTAGCTACACTTTAGTGGTAAGGCCTATCTTAGCTACACATCACGGCCTGTCCTAGCTACACATCACGGTGGTAACGCCTGTCCTAGCTACATTTCTGTAGTAAGTTACGCCTGTCCTAGCGACACTTCTGTAGTAAGGCCTGTCCTAGCTAACATCACAAGGGTAAGGCTTGTCCTAGCTACACACCACGGTGGTAAGACCTGTCCTAGCTACACATCACGGTGGTAAGACCTGTCCTAGCTACACATCACGGTGGTAAAGTGTCCTAGCTACACTTCTGCAGTAAGGCATGTCCTAGCTACAGTTCTATAGTAAGGCCTGTCCTAGCTAACATCACAATGGTAAGGCTTATCCTAGCTACATTTCATGGTGGTAAGACCTGTCCTAGCTACACATCCCGGTGGTAAGGCGTGTCCTAGTTACACATTCCGGTGGTAAGGCCTGTCCTAGCTACACAACACAATGGTAAGACCTGCCCTTGCTACACATCACGGTGGTAAGGCCTGTCTTAGCTACACATCCCGGTGGTAAGACATGTTCCAGCTACACATCTCGGTGGTAAGGCTTGTCCTAGCTACACATCACGGTGGTAAAGTGTCCTAGCTACACTTCTGTAATAAGGCCTGTCCTAGCTACACTTCTGTAGTAAGGCCTGACTTAGCACAGACAACTCAAATTATATCAAGCCGTGTTTTGTCTTATTACCGCTCACGATGCTTATATCGCACATAGAACCAACATTGTTGGAATCGAAACGGAACTTCTTATTTTTGTTGTTCTTTTTTGTTTTGTTGTTGTGATGTTTTGTTCTTCTTCTTTTTTTCTTTCTTTTTTTTCTTCTTTTTATCCGGCGCAGTTGCACCCGACGTGCGTGCTTCGACCCTGTTTAACTTCCACAGTCTTAGTATTTCAAACCTCCGCAAATGTTATGGAGAGCGCCGCCAGTGTGAGATTTAATAGGCTCGATTTCGGTAAACGGATACGCGGAGATGAGAAAGTGCCTTTTCAATGGCGTAGTGA
>JABMCL010003854.1:492500-512500 GCA_018857735.1 Alviniconcha marisindica | reverse complement strand
TGTGGCACCTCTCAGCAGCCTGAATAACACCAAAGGCTATCATTGGCCGTTGTTGCAGCATCTCTGAGGCCCCACTTGGCAGTCTGAATAACACCAAAGGCTATCACTGGCTGCTGCTGCAGCATCTCTGAGGCCCTACTTGGCAGTCTGAATAACACCAAAGGCTACCATTGGCTGCTGCTGCACCATCTCTGAGGCCCCACTTGGCAGCCTGAATAACACCAAAGGCTACCATTGGCTGCTGCTGCAGCATCTCTGAGGCCCCACTTGGCAGTCTGAATAACACCAAAAGCTACCATTGGCTGCTGCTGCAGCATCTCTGAGGCCCCATGTGGCAGCCTGAATAACACCAAAGGCTTTCACTGGCCGCTGTTGCAGTGTCTCTGAGGCCCCACTTGGCAGCCTGAATAGCACCAAAGGCTATAATTGGCTGCTGTTGCAGTGTCTCTGAGGCCCCACTTGGCAGCCTGAATAGCACCAAAGGCTATAATTGGCTGCTGTTGCAGCATCTATGCGGCCCCTCTTGGCAGCCTGAATAACACCATGGGCTTTCGCTGGTGGCCAAAACAGTTCCAATGTTTGTCTAACTAAAATGCAGCTGCAACTACCATTGATAAAAGTGCACTCGTTTAGATCCTGTGTGCTCTGTCACTGGCTCAAAAGTTTGAATGGCAAAGCAAGATACAGTTACATTCTCTGAAATAATTCTTTGAGGACACATGTACCTTTGATGGAGTTTAAGTAAATTTACCTGCTTGCCAGGTGAGAGTTGCCATAGGTGATTCAGCTCTATGTTGTTGTGTACATGTGATGCCTTTTGAGTGCTAATCAACTCCCTTTGTTGATTTGAACAGTGAAATATTCAATTTCAGTATTATATTCAGTTAAACTTTCTCTTTGAGAAATTTTCAAAAAGGAGAAGTAACACATAAACAGGCTATAATTAGTATTTAAACTTCCACATTAATTAATAGAGGTACTAGGTAGGCCATACTTTTTTCCGTTAGAAATAAGATTGAGAAGTTAAAACATATGCAGTTTAACATTTATCCTGTACCTTATGCAACGCAGTCATGCCGTCAGCATCAACAGCCAGTGGATTGGCTTTGTGTCGAAGCAACAGAGAAATTAGGTCACAGTGACCCATATATGCAGCACGATGTAGCGGTGTCGCCTGGCCGGTGTTGGTGACAGCGTTGGCGTCTGAACCATGACTCAACAAAAGACGACAGACTTCCAGGTGACCACTGCGAGCAGCATAATGCTGGAACGTTAAACAGAGATTTCTCACTTTTTCATACATATAATTATGTTGTTTGTGAATAGGAAGCATGCCTCTATTTGTGGGTGACCAGCATGACTTGTTTGTGGATGGGCTGTTGCTTGCTTGCACTGCAGGGCTGTTGCTTGCTTGCACTGCATGATTCTGTCATCTGTTATGGCCAGCATGCATGACTGTTTGTGGATGGCCAGCATGCATGACTGTTTGTGGATGGCCAGCATGCATGACTGTTTGTGGATGGCCAGCACAATTCTGCTGTTTGTGAATGAGCAGCATGACTGTTGTTTGTGGATGGCCAGCATGACTGTTTGTGGATGGCCAGCATAATTCTGTTGTTTGTGGATGGCCAGTATGACTGTGGATGGCCAGCATGACTGTTGTTTGTGAAAGAACAGCATGATTCTGTTATTTGTGGATGGCCAGCATGACTGTTTGTGGATGGCCAGCATGACTGTTTGTATCCAGCATAATGCTGTTGTTTGTGGATGGCCAGCATGACTGTTTGTGGATGGCCAGCATGACTGTTTGTGGATGGCCAGCATAATGCTGTTGTTTGTGGATGGCCAGCATGACTGTTTGTGGATGGCCAGCATAATTCTGTTGTTTGTGGATGGCCAGCATGACTGTTTGTGGATGGCCAGCATAATGCTGTTGTTTGTGGATGGCCAGCATGACTGTTTGTGGATGGCCAGCATAATTCTGTTGTTTGTGGATGGCCAGCATGACTGTGGATGGCCAGCATGACTGTTGTTTGTGAACAGGCAGCATGATTCTGTTGTTTGTGGATGGACAGCATATTTCTGTTGTTTGTGGATGCACAGCATGGTTGATTTGGTTCTGTTGTGAATGACTTGTCCCACACAAAATGACAAGTTGGGTGCTGTACACATAACATTAACAAGAAAATATTAATCAGTTCATTTCCATAATTTATAACTTGTGTACTCTTGATAATTTGTCAGTCATACCAAATGTGGGTTCTGGTGCCAGCTGCTATGCTAGTCTGCTGGCTGGAACAAGAGCGAGCACTGCACAATGGTAGGAACAGTCACTAATTATTCTGCTCTTGAAGAATGCCCAAATAAATCTAGTACAATTCCATGCACTTTGCAGACTTTCTGTTCAGTTCAACATGGTTATCTGTAAGCTCAGAAAAGAAAACAACAGAAACAACAACAACATCATCAACAACAACAACAAATATATATATATATATATTATATAGATCTATGTACTCCACTCCCTCCATCTCTCAGACGTTTCTCCAAAATTAATAGTACATTAATAGCAGTCATTTCTATAGCAATGTATCTCTCTAGCAAAGGTGAGCACACCACACTTTATAACAATATAAGATCAACAATAATGTAAACATTAAAACCTAAAAATAATAAATCATATCTAAAGTCATAATATTGCCTTTGAAACAGTTCCAAGTACATCTGTTTGGCTAAAGCCATCTCTCATCCTTTCAAGACTGGTAGGTAGGTAGTGTTGCTTAATGTTCTCGGATGTCAGTTGACATATTAGGGACAAGCTGAGACCAATGCTGAAGCATGGTTCAATATAGCTTTACATCCACGGAAACCAGAAGGCTCGTTAGGATGGACAGCCTAGGATGGCCACCTCGACTCTCACACAGCTCCTGAACTATGTATGAATAGTGATTTTTTATTTTTTCAAGACTGTCAGGTGCTTCCTCTTTTCAGGCCTTCCTTCTCCAGGTGATTGATGGTGTAATGTAACTTGTCACTGATGTCAGTTTGTATGGGACAAACACAACACTTTGCATCTTTGCTGGGAAACGTGTTGGCGCCTAAAGCCCGTTCTTAATTGGGCGAATGTTTGTTTGCGAACCTAGTTGGAAGTATTCAGCGAACCTAGTTGGTTCTTAATTGGGTGAACTTTTCTTCGCGAACCTAGTTGGAAGTATTCGTTGAAGCTATATTCAGGGTCCAAAAAGCTTCGCTCGACATGTTCTGGGAACATTCACCCTATTTGACGATCATTGCTTCTGATTGGCTGAGAGCAGAGCTCTCCTGTGGATGAAGAAAAAATAAAAATAAAAATGGATAACAGTGTCGCGAGTTCTTCACTCGCTTCAGAGGAATTTGTTTATTTGTTGACTTGTGGGAGGCGCAGCCTTGTCTCGGAGACCCAGAATGAGACAGTAGTTAGTTGAATTACCCTATGAGGGATGATGAAAGTATATTGACTTGACTTGACTTGACTTTAGCCTACATTTTCGATCATGCTGTCTGCTGCACATTTGCCGCAAGTTCGGGCCAAAGCTTGCATCTCATTACAAGCCAGTTGAGAACGAAGTAAAGTTTGGACTGTCTGAACCATGTTCGGCGAACTAAAAGTTCAATTAAGAAACGAATCATAGTTTGTTGAACTGTCTGAAGTATGTTCAGTGAACAAACATTCGCCCAGTTAAGAACGGGCTTTATGCTAGCTAACAAAGACAATGGCATTACAAGCGCTTAAATTAATGTTCTGCACACAGAAATCAAGGTCCCCACCGGCACTGCTGACAATCCAGAGCTACCAAAGGTCCCCACCCATTTCAAGCCTGGAATGTGAGCACCTGCCAGAATGGCAAGCAATGCTGGGAGTCCACAGTTGGTTGGCTAATGCACTAGAGTGTAAATTCAGTGGCAAAGACTCTTGTTACTTCCTACAGATATATGTATATATATATATATCCTTTCATGGCTTGACTACTGCAACTGTCTCCTTGTGGGTACACCTAATTCTGCGCCTAATTCTGTCATCCAACCTCTCCAGAAAATTCAGAACTTTGCTGCAAGACTTGTTCTCTTGGCATCCTGTTACCACCACTCAACACCTCTCCTGGAAAAGCTGCACTGGCTTCCCATTTCAGAACGTATTAAGTATAAAGTTGCTTGTATGTGTTTCAGTGCTATAAATGGTTCTGGTCCTGCTTACCTCTCTGAACTGCTGCATGTCTACACTCCCTCTCGTACACTACGCTCTTCTTCTGACACCTGCATGCTGGAAATCCAACAATACAAATGCAAGACTCATGGCTTTCGCACCTTCTCTTGCTTTGGACCCCACATTTGGAATTCACTCCCACAAGACCTTAGACACTGCTCAACCCTGTCATCTTTTAAAGCCAAACTGAAAACCTTCCTCTTCTCACAGTATTTTCATCCTAACTAATATCAGTACCCAGTTTCTGCTACAGTCAGTGTGTGTGTGTGTGTGTGTGTGTGTGTGTGTGTGTGTTTGTAGTGCGTTTTTATTTTTATTTTTATTTTTATAATATTTATCAGTTTATGTAAATTGTTTTGGTAGGACTATGCTCAACATGTGTATAGAATGTCATATTTAGGTTAATATGTATCATGTGAGTGCTCAGAGAGTTGATGAGCGCATGATAAATGTACATTATTATTATTATTATTAAAGGTTCAGCTTTGGACACAACAGAGTGAAGGGCCATTTTTCAGTGCTTCTGTGTCAACACTTGTGCAGATCTATTCATCAGTGCCTGTCTTACCGTCATGCCTTAGCATGCAGTACAATCATTGTGCAGGTTGAAGATTCCCTTTCCAGTTTTCAATAAGAGTGGCGAGGGCCTAACGGTCAGTGGTATGGAAACACAAATCGCGCATAATGGTATGCTGATAATCATATGATGTAATACGATATGGTTGGCTACTTAGATTTAAATATTAGGCTAAATGCCTTCAAATATGATTGTTGCCAGCCTAAAGCTATGCTAACTTAATTTTCAACACCGAGGTCACTCCGGTATAAAACCTAATGCACTGGCAACAGAACAATCAGAATGACTGTGCATGGTGACTCCAAATGAAAGAAGTCCAAAGTGATGCAAGTGTATGCATGGCAGCATGTAGATGAGTGGGGAAACGACTGCACACGTTACCTTCTCATCCAATATTAGGTGACCCGCGTTTTTTTTTTTAGCTGAGGACAACTAACAAACAAAAAACATCACATTTTGCAGCAGACGACAAGAGTGCTCACCAATGCAGTGTACCCTGATTTGTCTTTCGCATTCCCATCGTCACCCTTTCGCAGTCGGGAAACGACTGTACACGTTACCTTCTCATCCAATATTAGGTGACCCGCGTTTGTTTGTTTTTAGCTGAGGACAACTAACAAACAAGAAACATCACATTTTGCAGCAGACGACAAGAGTGCTCACCAATGCAGTGTACCCTGATTTGTCTTTCGCATTCACATCGTCACCCTTTCGCAGTCGGGTTTCTATATCCTCAACTTGTCCAGAAAGTGCAGCAGACCACAATCCACGCTCAAATTCCATCTCGTCAAGCGTTTGACGAACGGACGGCGATGCGACGTGACAACCACAGTCATGATCGTGGTGAGGTGCGGCCATGAAACCTGCTGTGCCAGACCGGTGAACTCCCTTGGTTATAAAAACCCAAAACAAAAACCAAAAAAACACAATTCAAACTAATAGTAATCAAGAATAGCAAAAGACCAACAACATCAAAATGCGCGCCTAAATAAGCACAACCTAATGTACTTGCGCCAAATCATAAAAATACTCATGAAACAAGATGATAAAGCCTGTGAAAACATAAATACAACAGTGACGCCCCCTTGTTTGTTCTCCGTCAAGAAGGCGAAAACGCTCATCACGACCAATCGTTGGTCACGACGCTCTCGGCCGAACTTTGTGTGTGCTTTTTTTATCATGGCCCGAGCGAGCGAGAGAGACAGCCAGGAAACTTGATAGCATGTGACAGAATGGGGTGGGAATGACGGACGGTCGTTGACACCGGGAAATCAATAATTCCTCACTTCTATTGGAACTGCAAATGGAAACAAGTCCGTTTGTGCGGAAATGGCTACGACTGCTGGAACAGCGAGATTTGGACACTGGTAACTAGAACCGATTGTAGCAGACGAGTTTCTTACTGACTTACAGGGAAGTGCATTGTCAGAGTCATGTATTGATGACTAGACTTTGATCTCAAGATCTGTTCACCGGTGAAGCAGTGTCTATTACTAGCCATTACTACCGGTAAAAGTCTAAAATCCCAGATGATTTTCTTTCGATAGTTGGTAATTTGTTCACGACAATACCGTTAATTTTGCCATTTCCGACGATTTAATATGCGGAAGCAAATTAGGTTTTATAAAGATGATGATTCTCAGGTCCACATTTTTGAAAAATCGAGAACACTTTCCAACACTACACACACTTGTCTTACCTCCCTTCAACCCCCTGTGTGTGTGTGTGTGTGTGTGTGTGTGTGTGTGTGTGTGTGTGTGTGTGTGTGTGTGTGTTTGTGTGTGTGAATAATGTTTGCATGTGTGTGTGTGTGTGTGTGTGTGTGTGTGTGTGTGTGTGTGTATGTGTGTGTGTGTGTGTGTGTGAAGAAAAAGTCTGATAAATATTGAGCATTTTGTGGAGTTCAAATTTAAGAGTATGATATTGTGGAATTAATAGAGCACAAATCAGTGACTCAAATCTCATTGCAACTTAAAAAAAGAAGTATGGAAAAATTGGAATACATAAATACATGGAGAGAGAAAGAAAAAAACGAAAAAAAATAATAACTATTACCTATTCATGCAAAGCACAATGAAACAGACACACACACACACACACACACACACACACACACACACACACACACACACACACACATATCACACCACACCACACCACACCACACCAGACACACACCCACACACACACACACACACACACACACATACATTAAAATTAAATCTGGACAGTAGTTCTCTTGCTTATGCCCATGGGTTCATACTGACAGGAGTTTGTTCAAATTTACAGTCCAGTGCATTAGACCAGTGAATCAGTGGTTTTTAGTCTGGTGCATCTTCTTCTTCTTCTTCTTCTTCTTCTTCTTTAATATAGCATCCAGCTTCAACACTGAAGATTCTGACACTTCTAGTACATACTTGCTTATTTCGGTGTTTTCATACTCCACCAATCTTTGACATGGACTACAGGACCTTTAACATGGGTATGTGATCATTTTGCATGTGTATACATGGGGAGACCTCGGTTTACAGTCTCATCCAAAGGACTTTTGCAGGGTCTGCCCAGAATCTGACCCCAGAGAAATCTTGGGGCAGGCGCAAAGCCTAGCACGTGTATAGCAATCGTCCGTCCGTTTGGTGACCACGCTTGATCTCGCTTTGCTGTGGCTTTTGAGAGCGAGTTCTTACTGTCGCCCTGCACCACCACTCTCATGTTGGTTCAGTGGTCTAATGGACTGGACTGTGAACCACTGCTTCCTCGGTTTAATGCACCAGACTGTAGTCTGCAGATTCACGGGTCTAATGCACCACACTGTAAACCACTGGTTCACTGGTCTAAACTCTAATGCACTGGACTGTAAACTGCTGGTTCACCAGTCTAATGCACAGGACTGTAAACTGCTGGTTCACTGGTCTAAAGCACCAGACTAAAAACCACTGATTCACTGGTCTAATGCACTGGACTGTAAACCACTGGTTCACTGGTCTAGAGCACCGGACTAAAAACCGAGGATTCACTGGTCTAATGCACGGGACTGTAAACCACTGGTTCACTGATTTAATGCAGCAGACTGTAAACTGCTGGTTGACTGGTCTAATGCACTAGACTGTAAACCATTGGTTCATTTGTCTAATGCAGCAGACTTTAAACCCAGTGGCCATGGTTGAAGTAGGGTGAAGGACCCTTGTCAGTTCCGCTCAGTCCACATTTGTGCAGACTCATCAGTACCTGTCTCACCTTCATGTGCCCAGCATGCACTAAAGATCGTCATGCCCATTAAAGATCCCATGACCCACGTCCACCTTTTGATAGGAAGTGGAAGACCTACTAGTCTGTGATGTGGAAACACCGAGATAAACTCATAACAGTAGCAGAGTAATCAAAATAATGAATGTGGATACACTGATGATGATGATGATGAAGTGATGCTTAATGTCCTCAGATGTCAGTTGACATATTAGGGACAAGTTGTGACCAATGCTGAAGCACGGTTCAATAATTCTTTATGTCCACGGAAACCGGAAGGCTCATTAGGACGGACAGCTCAAGATGACCACCTCGACCCTCACACAGCTCCTGAGCTATGTGGCTACACTGAATGGAAAGAGAAGAAATTGTACCCCTGCCCCCCCCCCCCCCCCCCTGCCCAGAAAAAAATAAAAAAAGAGAGAAAAAAGTTTTTTTTCCCCACCAGTTCTTTCAGTGCTCTGTGGTCTACCAATGTAACATACACCTTTATATTCCACAAAGTTTATGATACAGTTCTCCAGTGCTCTGCATAAGGCTCTGTTTTCTTCTTTCTTTTTTTATTTATTTATTTATTTCATTTTGGATGTGAACCAGCCAGTATCAGTGTCATTCTTACATTTTACCAGCCCCTCAGTACACATAGATGAACAGAATTAGACTGGCAGACTGCACATGCACTGTGATCAGATCGGATACCTGTACATCACAATAATCAGTATATGTCATCAGGCTTACCTTGATTCATGAATACACTGCATATGTAAGCAGTTTGTGGCGGCTGAGTTCATGGTTCAAGCACTCCAGCACAGAGCTGTTAGAATTCCTGTGATGTTACTTTGCAGTAAATTAGTAGGTTTACCTGCGAGGCGGTATTGACCCAGCCAAGTGACGTACTAGGGGGAATAGTCGCCTTTATTTGCGTAAGCCAATAACAGCACAGATGTTCCTTTACATGAGGTATTGACCAGCTTGGAATTTACCATGAACACATGAAACAGAGTGTCAGGGTTAACAGTTGTGTTTTTTGTGCCAGATGGAAAACAGAGTGTCAGGGTTAACAGTTGTGTTTTTTGTGCCAAATGGAAATCACATTAAAGAATGCCCTCGCTGTCAGCCTAAAAACAGAGAGAAGAAGTAAGCAAAGTAGTATATAATTATGTTTAACACCCAGCCAGCCTTGTAGGTTATTAGGGCAATAATGTAGTACATGTCATGCAAATAAGCTCCAAACACATAAGCAGTAAAAAAGGATGCTGATTTACTATGACAGTGCAAAATGTGCACATTTTGGGGGTAAACTCCTTTTTCAAAGTGACCAAACGGTAAAAAAAGGGGCTAACCTGAAAATTTGTTTAACTGTTGTTTTGTTGCTTGTTTTTGTTTTTTGTTGTTGTTGTTAAAAGCTAACCACACTGTTTCATTCACTCTTTGCCCTTCGAAGCTCTGCCACAGCTAGAGAAGCTTGTAAGGGACATAAACCTGATGGATTAATAATGTGCTGCTCGCTTTCAAAACAGCTCTGGACCACAGCAGATGTTGCCGCAACTTGAGCAGCAGACTGCTGATGACTCAGGGTTTAGAATGTATTTGAATGTGCAGTGTGTTCACACTCGCGCGCAGACATTAAAATAGCCTTTTTTAAATGGACAGTGTTTCTGGTCTAGTTGAAACTGAATGTAGCAGGATATAGCAACGGTGAAGAGAATATATTTTTTAGTAGCGTGCAATAATACCTTTTCAGTGGACAGTGTTTCTGGTCAAATTGAAATTGAATCTGGCAGGATAAACAACGGTGAAGAGAATAGTTTTTTTCAGTAACGTGCAATAGTACCTTTTCAGTGGAGAGCGTTTGGGGTCAAATTGAAATGGAATCTAGTAGGATACAGCAACAGTGAAGAGTATCATTTTGTCAGTTACCCATATTAATTGTTGTGTAAAAGAGACAATGATTTCTTGTAGTGAGACGTGGGTGCGCCTGGCCTAAGGCGGTATATATTTATCTGTGCACTTGTATCACTTCTCTGCAATGGCTGGGAGTGTGAATAACGAAGAAAGGTAAGTTCTTAAAAGAAGAAGTCTTTTGAACTCATTAAATGTTTTAGAGTTGTTCTGTGTCATGCTATGAGTGACTGATTTATTGCTGAACTTGCCGTTCTGCTAATTTTTGCAGGTACTTCCAAAAAGAACTCTGACTGACAATCAGCAGATTTAAAATGGCACACAGTGGACACAGTGGCATAGATGAAATAAAAACGGAAAATAACCAAACAAAGCACATAGGATTATTTGATCACTGAATGGAAAAAAAGTGTTATAATAATGCCATTAATTTTTGTTTTATAAATCTGTCCTGCAAAGGTTAAAAAAAGAAATACTGTGACATCTTTTAAAGTGCACTGTAACACTTGGGGGGTGGGGGGGGGGGGGGGGGGGATTTAAACTAAACAAAAACCAACAACAACAACAACATCAGAAAAAAACTAGGACAATGTTGAAAATCAGCTCTGATACAAAACTACCTTTAAAATAACGTGGTGATTCTAAAAACAGACTTGGGGAGGGAGTAATTAACTAGGTATTTTACGCCCAGTCAACCGTTACGGTTATATCAGAGTGAATTGTGGAGGGAGGGAGGGGGGTGGGGGCATAATTTTCCCTGATGTCAGTTTCTTGAAGATCATTTGCCCCCCCCCCCTCCCAAGTTCCTTGCATCACCCCCCCCCCCCCCCCCCCCCCCCCCGCAATTCACCCTGATATAACCATAACGGTTGACTGGGCGTATAATACCTACCCCCCCCCCCCCCCTCCTTTTTTTGTTTGCTTGTTTGTTGTTTGTTTGCCTAGGTTTTTGAGTGTTTGCAGTATACCTCTCTTAAGACTATTCATGAGGGTGGTCAGATCAGGTTACGCAATCAAAAGCAAGACTGGGTGCAGTACTGACCTGGGAGGATCATTTTTCGTCATTCTTAATGAGCTAGGTCGTGGCAGGTCACAGACTGAAAGTGAGGTTGGGATGTGCAAAAATAACAATCCAACCTCACTTTCGATTTGTGACCTGCCGTAACCTGTCTCCTTGGTGTATTGTCATAATTACTTTTAATGCTGCAATAAATAGGTGAAAGGTTCATCGGCACTGGTTTCATAGCCGATGATGACATTAACCCCTTCACTGCCGTGATGTCATTTAAAAACGAACAATAAAAGTGCGAAATCTCAAACCCTTAAGCTTTTTTGTCTTCTTTTTTTTTTTGCACGGGCATGTGAACAGAATTTCTCCAAAACGCATAGCATTGAAAGCAGATGTTATAGGACCAGAAAATATACTGTTTGCAGGCATGTACATGCACTTTTCAACCCGGAAATTTTACAGGCTGGCGCAGTGAAGGGGTTAATACTGGCTCAGGGTGCACTTCTCTGGCAACTGAATTGTGGACTCCATTTGCAGCAAAGTGGACGGTTATGGATTTGAGCGGTCAGAAGACTTTGATGAGCGAGCCTACGAGGAGTTCATGTCCAGTTACCTGATGGTTTTGGCGCGCCGGGCAGCCAAGTGGAGACCAGTGGTGGTCGGCAAAGAGAAAGTCCCCAGGTCGAGGAAACGTAAGCATGATAAGTGCTTGTGGCAGTTCACTGTGTATTATTTGTTGTTGTTGTTGTTGTTTTCTAAGAAAGATTCTCACTTTTTTTTTCTTTTTTTTTACTAATTGGATGAGTAGAAAACAAAAAGCAACTGCATGTTAACTTATCAAGTTGTGATTTTGTTTTGTTTTGTTTGTTGCGCTTGCAATTCCACATTGCTAGATTTAGTGTCCGAGGAGTCCCCCTTGGCTTGCATGTAGTGATGTACACACAGGTTGCTGTGTAATTACTTGGAGGGCCAGGGGTGGGGCAGATGCAGGCTCTTGATAAGGGTGATCCGGGCCATATGTATAAAGAGCAAAAAATGGTCCCCTTAATTATGTTGACCTGAGCTGGTTTGGCCTAGCGGTAAGGCGTTAAGCTGGTAAGCAGAAGGACCTCGGTTCGATACCGCTTCGGCTCTCCTTTCTCTTCGAAAAGGTTGTGGTTTGTGGATACTGTCTTGTGACTTTGTCCATCACTTCCTACTGAAACATTAAAATGGCTCTCATCGCTGCCCATCTTAATGTAGGAATCATTCTGGTGGTGACAGAGTAGCGACAGGTATATAATCTCCCTCTTCCCCCACCCCCCCCCCCCCCCCCCCCCCCCCCCCCCCCCCCTTCTCCCCGTCCCTAATAAGGCTCATGGTTTCTGCGGACGTTAAGCACCATGTTTACTTACTTACTGAATCACGTTTATTTTCTAAATGGTGACAACATTGAAGAAATCAGCATGTGTGAAACACAGAACTGTCTGACCAGCCTAAATGTGTTTAAAGTTACAGGCTTTTTTTTCCTTTTCTTTTTTAACATTTAAACAGCTGTATCGCTGTATAAAAACAAAACAAAACAAAACTCAATGCAGCTACTGACACAGCAGCTACTGTTGAGTAGAAAACAACACTGGTAGAGACAAACACCACCCTAGTACCACTGAAGACCACAAAATGCTCAAGTAATTAAATGAAGGTGAATGGACTGGCCGGGAAGGTTGAAATTAGGACAAGGAAGGCATTTCAGGAAGTGGGCAAAGCACGTGTGTCTATATTTTGACCTACTCCAAGCTTTAAAGGGAGAACATATGTAGGTGGATTCTCAACAAAGGAGACCTTAATTTTTGCATCAGCAGTACCCCACCACTGGTGTATTTATATATAGCAGGGATAGCTCAGTGGTGAGAGCGTCAGACCTGTGATCAAAAGGTCTCAGGTTTGAGTCCCGGCAGGAGTGGTGGGAGAATTTTCTTCGCCATGGTCAACTTTCTGTGCTGACTCTTATTTCAGAATGTGTTCCACCCCTGTGTTACCACAGTAACATGTAAAAGATCCCGGTCATTCTGCCAAAAATGCAGGTGGCAGGTTACAGCTAAACACACATACACCCTACCTATGTGGCTTTAAATGAAGTGACACTGTAAACTGGTGCATCAATGAATGGTGCACACAGAACTTGCACCGAGATGGCAGCATTTCACACGGCACCAGCCATGCAACAACCAAAGAGCGCTATCAGCACACCACTTCCATGGATGTTAAAAATACACGCTATAAAATGATAGTCACTCATTCAGAATCACATGCGACATTGCACACAGTGAGTCTGCTCGAGAGCAGAGAATAGCGCTGTAAAAAAGCTATGAATAAAAATAATAATACTATACCTGTGTAGAAGTTCGTCCCTATTATGTCAGCCCGACATCTGAAGACATTAGGCCTCACTTCATCGTCATCTGTGTAAAAGAATTTGTAAATGCATACTGATATGACAGAATAGGCTTGCTAAATGGCCGTTATTATATTATCACGTTGTTTGCCTGCCCACTCAAAGGCTTGAGGCTTATTGACTGCCCAGTCAGTCAGTCAGTCAGTCAGTTGTGTTGCTTAATGCCCTCGGATGTCGGCTGACATATTAGGGACAAGCTGAGACCAATGCCGAAGCATGGTTCAGTATAGCTTTTTACGTCCACGGGAACCAGAAGGCTCGTTAGGACGGACAGCCCAGGACGGCCACCTCGACTCTTACACAGCTCCTGAACTGTGAGACTGCCCACATGGTGGTTCGCTTTTTAGACACAAATCTGATTTATTAAAGTGCATGTGTACATCACTTATGATATTGCTCAGACGGGGGGAGTGGGGGGGGGGGGGGGGGAGGGGGAGGTTATGAGGGGGGAGGGGGGGGGAGGAGGGGGGATGTAACCAGGCCAATATGTTTTGTCCATAAAAATGTACTGCATGACTGCATTCAAGATTACCTCATGATCTGTGCATGGTTAAGTGCACAGTTTATGGCATGACAGGGTTGAGCAGTAATGTGAAAAAAGATACTGAAAAAAATAAATGAAAAAAAATAATAAGAGAGTAGGATACTTGGCAGGGGCCAACAAACACAAGAGCGGCAGTGTGAGCCTTGGAAAATCTGAAACAAGAGTGACTGCCAGCATTCTGGCCATCTCATTTTCATTGTTTTTCACCATTTAACTGTTGTTTAAGTGTTGTTTTGTAGCTTGATAAAGGGGATTACTCCGAAACTTTGCATGTTGTGTTTTGTCCTAATAAATAGATGATGATGATGTGGGGCTTCATGTCCTCGGATGTCGGGTTGACATATTAGGGACAAACTGTAACCTAATAAATAGCATTCTTTTCTATCTTTTATGTGTTTGGATCAGTGTTAGCCAAGATTCGGCAAAAAGACAGTTAACCACTTGAATGAAAAATGTGCAATAGCCTTTGAGTTGATGCAGTTGAAGTTGAAGCACAAGTGAATATCAAATGTTTCCCAAATTATTCTTTCTCTTTCACAAAGCAGATGTCTGTATGTGTATAACAAACAAAATGACGTGTGTCTGTGTGTGTGAAATAAGTAAATAAATCCAGTCTTCTGTAAAGTCTTTTAATTTGTTAAATGTTTTTATGATGTTGATGACGATGAGGTGAGATGAAAAAGGGAGAAGGTGTGTCAAAATCTTGGCCCCCTTTTTAGAGGATGTACGTCTGGTACCTTGTATTTACTCGCATGCCAGGTGAGAGTTACTGTAGGCGACTCAGGTCTTTGTTGTTGTGTTTGTGTGACGTCTTTCGAGCACTGATTAACTCCCTTATTTTTTGTATTCTTTCTGTTTCATAGTTAAAGGGTCACAAAATTCATCTCATTACTAAGAACACTTCATTCTGTAATTATGGTAATAGACTTCATTCCATAGTTTTTAAACATCTCATGAATATTCACAGCCATTGTTTTGTGGGTACAATCAATAGCTAACTTGTGTGCATGATGTTGTAGCAGTTAATGTAATTATAATTTATGCATGCTGAACTGGCTGACATCTGATTCATGCGTTTCAGTCAAACGATTCTGCCGGAAAGGTATACCTGGTGAACACAGACCTCTGGTGAGTTAATCTGCTTTAAAAAAATGTTTTGTTGGGATGTGTTTGGGGTGTATGTGTGTGTGGGGGGGTCGGTGGGTGTACGTGTGTGATGCGTGTGTGATGTGTGCGCTTGCTCTACAAGTACAAGTGGGAAATAAAAAATACGGGAACAACTTTATAGATTAGGATTGTGTGTGCATATATGCATGCAGTCCTATGAGTGTATGACTGTGTTTTTGTGTATGCATGTGTGTGTGTGTGTGTGTGTGTGTGTGTGTGTGTGTGTGTGTGTGTGTGTGTGTGTGTGTGTGTGTGTGTGTGTGTGTGTGTGTGTGTGTGTGTGTGTGTGTGTGTGTGTGTGTGTGTGTGTGTGTGTGTGTGTGTGTGTGTGTGTGTGAGAGTGTGTGTGTGTGCGTGTGATCATTTGTGTGTTTCATTATGTGTTGTATGAATATGTTTATTAATGTTTGTTGTTTATATATCATTGATTTGTAAGTGGGTATTTGCATGTTGCATGTTTCTTTTATTGTGCTTTGAGTCTCTAAAAGTGCTCTATAAATTCCCTATTATGATTATTATTATTGCTATTACGTGATCACTTATTAATTTGCTTTACTGAGTGAGAGAAGAGAGAGTGATTGTCACACACACACACACACACACACACACACACACACACACACATATATGTATATATATTGTGATTGATTGATTGGTTGAGTGATTAATTGATCCAGGAAGTTGCACTTGCACTGAAATATATATATTGTGATTGATTGATTGGTTGAGTGATTAATTGATCCAGGAAGTTGCACTTGCACTGAAATGCACTTTGCAATAGAAATGTTATCTATTATTGATCAACTGACTGGTTGATTGATAATAAAAAATAATACTCAACTGTTTGCTGTAACTGGCTGATTGATTGATTGACAGATTGTTTGATTGTGATTGATATTCACCTGTTCATCATGATTGATGCTGACTGGATGATTGACTGACTGGATTGACTGACTGAATCATTGACTGAATGGATGATTGACTGGCTGGATCGTTGACTGAGTGAATGATTGACTGAGTGGACAATGGATTAACTGGCTGATTGGCTGGGTGATTGACCGACTGGACGATGGACTGAGTGGACAATTGACTGAGTGGATGATGGACTGACTGGATAGGTGGACGATTGACTGACTGGATGATTGACTGACTGGACATTGGACTGAGTGGACGATTGACTGACTGGTCGATGGACTGACTGGATGATTGACTGAGTGGATGATTGACTGACTGGACGATGGACTGACTGGATGATTGACTGAGTGGACAATTGACTGACTGGACAATGGACTGGCTGGACGATGGACTGACTGGATGATTGACTGACTGGATGATTGATTGAGTGGACAATTGACTGACTGGACGATTGTGTGTGTGTGTGTGTGTGTGTGTGTGTGTGTGTGTGTGTGTGTGTGTGTGTGTGTGTTTTAATAAATTATATGATTGATGTTATAATTATTTAGGTTCAGTAAAACATAAAGCAATCGATGGACTGACTGGATGATTGACTGAGTGGACAATTGACTGACTGGACAGTGGACTGACTGGACGATGGACTGACTGGATGATTGATTGACTGGACAATCGACTGACTGGATGATGGACTGACTGGATGATTGACTGAGTGGACGATGGACTGACTTGACAATTGACTGAGTGGACGATTGACTGACTGGTCGATGGACTGACTGGATGATTGAGTGGACGATGGACTGACTGGACAATGGACTGACCGGATGATTGACTTAGTAGACAATTGACTGAGTGGACGATGGACTGACTGGATGATTGACTGAGTGGACGATTGACTGACTGGACGATGGACTGACTGGACGATGGACCCCCTGGATGATTGACTGAGTGGACAATTGACTGACTGGACGATGGACTGACTGGACGAAGGACCCACTGGGTGATGGACTGACTGGACAATTGACTGACTGGACGATGGACCCACTGGATGATGGACTGAGTGGATGATTGACGGAGGCCGGTGCTGACCGGCGGCGTGTGTCAGGTGTGGATGGAGGTGAGCGGGGCTGCAGAGAGGATGCGGGAGGAGCCAGGTTTCTACAGGCAGCTGCTGAGCCAGAAACTGGACTCCACCGTCATGGAGCCCATTATGCTGGGTGAGTAACTAACTCCTTCCTTCACCTCTCTTCTCTCTGTCCATCCGTCCGTCCGTCCATCTGTCCGTCTGTCTGTCTGTCTGTCTGTCTGACTGCCCCCTCTCTCTTTCTGTCTTGTTCTCTCTCTTTCTCATGCTTTTTCACCCCCCCCCCCTTCTCTCTTTCTGTGTTGTTCTCACTCTTTTTCACTGTCTCTCTCTCTCCCCTCTCTCTTTCTCTTTCTCTTTCTCTCGCTGTCTCTTTCTCACTCTGTCTCTCTCACTCTCTTTCTCACTGTCCTCCCCTCTTTCTCTCTCATTCTCTCTTTCTCACTCACCCTCATTGTCCGTCTCTCCCCTCTCTCTTTCACTCTGTCTCTTTCTCATTGTCTGTCTCTCCGCTGTGTCTTTCTATCTTGCTCTCTCACCCTCTTTTCTCTCTCTCATACTCTCTTTCTTGCATTTTTTGCAGTCTGTCTGTCTGTCTTATTACCCCCCCCCCCCCCCCCTCTCTCTCTTTCTCTCCAACTCTATTATGTTTTGTTCTTCTTTTTCTCTCCAACTCTATTATGTTTTGTTCTTCTTCTTCTCTGTCACTGTGTGTGTGTGTGTGTGTGTGTGTGTGTGTGTGTGTGTGTGTGTGTGTGTGTGTGTGCGTGTGTGTGCGTTTGGGTGTGTGTGTGTGTGTGTGTGTGTGTGTGTGTGTGTGTGTGTGTGTGTGTGTGTGCGTTTGGGTGTATGTGTGTGTGTGTGTGTGTGTGGGTGTGTGTGTGTATGTGTGGGTGTGTGGGTGTATGTGTCTACGCGTATGTGTATGCGTGTATGTTCAGACATGTAGCTGTGCACGTGCACTTATACCACTGTTGTAATTATGATGATACAGCGTGACTTTCTGCTGACTGCAGACATTCACAGGACATTTCCGGAGAACATTTACTTTGCCCGCATTGAGGACCCCGCTGGCCTGCAGAAACCCCTGATCAACGTCCTGACCGCCTTTGCCCTCAACAACCCCCATGTGGGCTACTGCCAGGTCAGCGGCCCCTTCTCTGCAGTCAACCTGACATGACCGTAATGGTTGACTGGGCGTAAAACACCAAGTTACTTCTCTGTATTCACCCTGGCATGACCGTAATGGTTGACTGGGCGTAAAACGCCAAGTTACTCCTCTGCATTCACCCTGACATGACCGTAGTGGTTGATTGGGCGTAAAACACCAAGTTACTCCTCTGCATTCACCTTGACATGACCGTAATGGTTGACTGGGCATAAAACACCAAGTTACTTCTCTGCATTCACCCTGACATGACCGTAGTGGTTGACTGGGCGTAAAACACCAAGTTACTCCTCTGTATTCACCCTGACATAGCTGTAATGGTTGACTGGGCGTAAAACACCAAGTTACTTCTCTGCATTCACCCTGACATGACTGTAATGGTTGACTGGGCGTAAAGCATAAAGTTACTCCTCTGCATTCACCTTGACATGACCATAATGGTTGACTGGGCGTAAAACACCAAGTTACTTCTCTGTCTTCATCCTGACATGACCATAGTGGTTGACTGGGCCTTACTCCTCTGCATTCACCCTGATATAACTGTAATGGTTGACTGGGCATAAAACATCAAGTTACTTACTAGGCATAAAACACCAGGTTACTTACTCACTCCTCTACATTCACCCTGACATAGCTGTAATGGTTGACTGGGTGTGAGACTCCAAGTTACTTATTTACTCCTCTGCATTCACCCTGATATGACTGTAATGGTTGACTGGGCATAAAACACCAAGTTACTTACTGGGCATAAAACACCAAGTGACTAACTTACTCCACTGTATTCCCTGTTCAAGGCCAGACTAAATCCTTTAGCCCTGATATAACCCTATGTGATTTCTGTGGCAGGGTGTTAACTTCATAGTGTGAATGTCAATGATTTCTGTGGCAGGGTGTTAACTTCATAGTGTGAATGTCAATGATTTCTGTGGCAGGGTGTTAACTTCATAGTGTGATTGTCAATGATTTCTGTGGCAGGGTGTTAACTTCATAGTGTGAATGTCAATGATTTCTGTGGCAGGGTGTGAACTTCATAGTGTGAATGTCAGTGATTTCTGTGGCAAGGTGTGAACTTCATAGTGTGAACGTTGGTGGTTTCTGTGGAAGGGTGCGAACTTCATAGTGTGAATGTCAATGATTTCTGTGGAAGGGTGTGAACTTTATAGTGTGAATGTCAGTGATTTTTGTGGAAGGGTGTGAATTTCATAGTGTGAATGTTGGTGATTTCTGTGGCAGGGTGTGAATTTCATAGTGTGAATGTCGGTGATTTCTGTGGCAGGGTGTGAACTTCATAGTGTGAATGTCGGTGATTTCTGTGGCAGGGTGTGAACTTCATAGTGTGAATGTCAGTGATTTCTGCAGCAGGGTGTGAACTTCATAGTGTGAATGGTTGATGATTTCTGTGGCAGGGCCTAAACTTCATCGCTGGAATGATGTTGTTGATACTGCGCAGTGAGGAAAAGACTTTCTGGTTGTTAGACACTGTCACTCGTCAACGTCTGCCTGGTGAGTTATAAATGTTACACTCTTAGTCTTAGTCATCCGCACCTTTTGGGGTGAGTTGTTTGACTCTTCATTGCTGACGTCCACCTGGTGAGTTATAAATGTTACACGCTTAGTCTTAGTCACCGGCACCTTTTTGGTGAGTTGTTTGACAGTGTTCATTGCTGGCATCCACCCGGTGAGTTATAAATATTACACTCTTAGTCTTAGTCAC
>JABMCL010003854.1:465000-487500 GCA_018857735.1 Alviniconcha marisindica | reverse complement strand
CACACACACACACACACACACACACACACACACACCACACACACACACACTCAGACACACACAGAACACACACACACACTCATTCATACACTCACACACACACACACACATGATTGTGCACACACACACACACACACCACACACACACACATACACACACACACACACTCATAAGATTGCGCACATTCAAACACGCCATGCCAATACATGTGTTGCAGGCTGCTGTTTTGACTGTTTTCTGTATTGTTTTGTTGCTCACTGTATCTGATACTCTTCAGCACTGTCCCTCAGTCTTTACTTGAAAAAAAAAAAAAAAAGAGAGAGAGGAAAAATTAACTGGATTCAAACACTTCGAAAAGAAATTAGACTGTTGTAGCTGTTCTCTGACACCTTCACAACCCCCCATCTGTTGAAAGCTGTGCCCCTCCCCCCCCCCCACCCCCACCCCCCACTAAATAACCACCACTACCCCACAGCTGCCAGTTTATGCACCCCCCCCCACCTCCCTTCTACCCCAGTCTTCTTAAAGTTACATGTGTGTACATGTGTTTTTTGTGTACATGTGTGTCAGTGTGTGAGCATGTGTGTGTGTGTGTGTGTGTGTGTGTGTGCGTGTGTGTGTGTTAGTGTGTGTGTGTGCATGTGTGTGTGCTTATGTGTGTATGCATGTGTGCGTCTATCAGCATGCCTTGTGTGTATGTGTGTACATGCGTGCATGCGTGTGTATGTGTGTATGCATGTGTGTGTCTCTTGGTATGCCTTGGGTGTATGTTTGTGTTAGTGTGTGTGTGTGTGTTAGTGTGTGTGTGTCAGTATGGTGTGGTGTGTGTGTGTGTGTGTGTGTGTGTGTGTGTGTGTGTGTGTATGGTGTGTGTGTGTGTGTGTTGTGTGTGTGTGTGTGTGTGTGTGTGTGTGTGTGTGTGTGTGTGTGTGTGTTGTGTGTGTGTGTGTGTGTGTGTGTGTGGTGTGTGTGTGTGTGTGTGCGAGTGTGCATGCGTGCGAGTGTGTGTATGTGACTGTGTGTGTGTGTGTGTGTGTGAGTCAGTGTGTTTGTGTGTGTGTGTGTGTGTGTGTGCATGTGCATGTGTGTGTGTGTGTGTGTGTGTGTGCGCATGTATGTGTATGCAAAACTGCTGTACATGCGTGTTTAGATTTGTTGTTGTTGATGCTTTGATGTGTATGGCTGTGTGCGTTCGTGCGTTTGACATCAAGTGTTCCAAACACACACAAATTGATTAATTTTTACTTTTTAACAAACTGTTGCAGAGTATTTTCAATGAGACGGGTTCCATGCCAGGAGCGAAGATTCGCAGTATGCGAGAGGAGTGCACTCAGCGTGTCCTGGCACAAACATGAGGCATCTGCCCACCCTCTTGACAGTGCAGTGGACTTGTCTGATTACCTCTGCAACCATTATCATGGATCCCAGTGCAATGAGAGTTGCTGGCTTCTCTCCAACTGTTCATCGCTCGGCATCTTTTTGTCATGGTACCTTGCTGCAGATTGATGTTTTTTTTCTTTTAGTACTTACAGGTTTTGGAGACTGATTTTTTTAAAGAGCTATATTTATCTTTTCAATTGCTTTCAGGATTCCTTGGGATATAGGAGACATTATAATGCATGGGTTTCATTTGTGTAATGAAGTGGAGAGTGATATTTTATGCTGCGTGGCAAAGACGGATGCCGGGAGTAAAGAAGATGAAGTATCACACCACCCAAGTCATATATCTGGCTGGCCCCACCCTCGGAGGGAATACTTGTTCTTAAGGGTGTTGGACGCCATCTGCAAAGATCACTGTAAACTTTTGCATGACACATTGAAAACTTGGGCAGAAGACTGATCGTGAAGAATGATGTGAATTTCAACAGTCCATTCAAAATTGGTACAAAAGGATGCCTTTTAAGGCCACCTTGGTTGTGTGTGTTTTTTTGTTTTGTTTTTTTCTCAAACCATTCCCTTCCTCCTCAAAGACCAAACTCTTTTAAAACCACCTTTTTTTCTTTTTCTTTCTGAAATCTTTTCATTCTTCATCAAAGACCAAACTCTTTTAAATCCCTGTTGTTGTTATTTCTTTCTGAAGCCTTTCCATTCCTTATCAAAGAGCAACCCCTTAAATAAAGCCTTCCTTTTTCTTCCTTTTTTATTTAAAGTCTTTTCACATAAGTGATAGTCGACTGATCTTACAATTATCATGCTAACAACATGTATCGGCAAGTTGCTCCAATAGAAATTTATGTTAATTTTTTTTTTTACTTGCAATCAACAAACAACCATATATACATTTGTATCTGTATCCATCTGAAAACTTTCCCTGCTTCATCAGTCAAATAACAATATACATTATTCATCCCAGTGGGAAATTAAAGCTGTCATTTGATCGCACAACGAATAACATATCCCAATAATTCTAAGTCATGAAACACACACACATACTCTTAGACATACACCCCGTTTCTCTCAATCTGCATACACTAATAGCAAACCCAAAATTACCTGGAATAATGCTTTCTCTGTCAAACCAAAAACTCTCAAATAAAATAAAATAAAAATACCGATGTCTTTTAAGACCACCTTTCTACTGTTCATATTTTCATGTCAATACACCCCTAACAAGAGACCATCCCTCTTTTGAACATAACCACTTTCTTTGTTTTTTAACCTTTCCCTGCAGATAACCCTCTCACCACCGCCATCTAAACTTTTTCGTTCATATTTCCTTCATAAGCTTCAATGAGAGAGGGTTGCACGTGGATTGTCGGCTGGGTTTTCTGTGGTGCATGTGTATGAATACTGACTGTGATACGGAAGTATGAAGAGAATAATATCGTCTGAAATGGAGCAATGCCTAAAATGCCTGTGGAGAATCAAGAAACAAAGGGAGTTAATTAGCACTCAAAAGATGATTTCAGGATGTACCTTCGGCAGAGTTTTTTACGTGCCTTTTATTGACTTGCATGCCAGGTGAGAGTTGCTGCTGTAGGTGATCTGGGTCTTTGTAGTTGCTGTGTTTGAGAGTTGCTGCTGTAGGTGATCCGGGTCTTTGTAGTTGCTGTGTTTGAGAGTTGCTGCTGAGGTGATCGGGTCTTTGTAGTTGCTGTGTTTGAGAGTTGCTGCTGTAGGTGATCCGGGTCTTTGTAGTTGCTGTGTTTGAGAGTTGCTGCTGTAGGTGATCCGGGTCTTTGTAGTTGCTGTGTTTGAGAGTTGCTGCTGTAGGTGATCCGGGTCTTTGTAGTTGCTGTGTTTGAGAGTTGCTGCTGTAGGTGATCCGGGCTTTGTAGTTGCTGTGTTTGAGAGTTGCTGCTGTAGGTGATCCGGGTCTTTGTAGTTGCTGTGTTTGAGAGTTGCTGCTGTAGGTGATCTGGGTCTTTGTAGTTGCTGTGTTTGAGAGTTGCTGCTGTAGGTGATCTGGGTCTTTGTAGTTGCTGTGTTTGAGAGTTGCTGCTGTAGGTGATCCGGGTCTTTGAAGTTGCTGTGTGTGCGTGATGTCTTTCAAGTCCTGATTAACTCCCTTTATGGGTTGATGTTTTGAAGAAGGAAGGAAGAAATTGTCTTTGTTCTTTTTACGCCCAGTAAGCCAGGTCGGTTATATCAGGGTAATGGTATGAAGAGAGTGGTTTCAGAAAATGTCTTTACAGAAGGGCCATAGGCTCATTGGGTTCACCTGTCATCAGGGGCATAGTATAAAAAAAAAATTGTGGGGGGGTTTGGGGGGGTATACTGGGATCAACTTGGTTTTAACTAGTTGTGTTGGAATCAGCTTGGTTTTGACTGGTTGTGTTGGAATCCACCTGGTTTTAACTGATTGTGTTGGAATCAGTTTGGTTATATCTGGTTATGTTGAAATCAACTTGCTTTTAACTAATTGTTGTTGGAATCAGCTTGGTTTTAACTGGTTGTTGTTGGAATCAACTTGGTTTTAACTGGTTGTGTTGAGATCTGCTTGGTTTTAACTGGTTGTGTTGGAGTCAGCCTGGTTTTAACTGGTTGTGTTGGAATCAGCTTGGTTGTACTGGTTGTGTTAGAATCAACTTGCTTTTAACTGGTTGTGTTGGGATCAGCTTGGTTTTAGTTGGAATCAGCTTGGTTTTAGTTGGAATCAGCTTGGTTTTAGTTGGAATCAGCTTGGTTTTAACAGGCTGTGAAGAGAAGTCTAGCAGCTTATTGGTCAGCTTGTCCCAAATCTTGAAAGTGCCCATGAGGTAAAAAATAGAGTGTGTTTATATAACCATCATTTTGTTCAGTATTTTATATATGCCCTGGCAAATGTGATCTTCATACTACATTTTCTCCTTTTGTAGTATCCCCAGTTTATTGATGCATCATGTGTACCACTCGTTTACTTGTATGCCTCGACTGTGTCTTCATTAATATCGTTTTTGTTTTTTTTGATCTGCTATGAGTATCAGTTCTTCTGCATACCTCTCTTATTGAAGCAGCCCACCCATTTTTTGGGTGACAAATTCCGTATCTGACCATATTTAACTCCCCTGCCACATGGACAGCAACTTTCCATCTTCAATGTGTGACCTAGTGTGTGTTGTATTTTTGTGTGCCTTTTGTGGATTTTTTACTGTACACACAAATGTTAAGGCATATGATTGCACATAGGAGCTGTATGAACAATATAATTATGGAGAGGTTGTGCTTGTATGAACAACATAGTTATGGAGAGGTTGCACTTGTATGAACAACATAATTATGGAGAGGTTGCGCTTGTATTAGCAACATAATTATGGAGAGGTTGTGCTTGTATGGACAACATAATTTTCGGAGCTGTATGATCAATGTAATTGTGGAGAGGTTGCACTTGTAAGAACAGCATAATTATTGGGTGATTCAGCGAAGCTGGTTTGCACAAGTGAATGCGCTTTGTAATCTTTTGCACAAGAAGTTGCGAGAGGTCACAGTGCACTTTCAGGCCGATTTCTGAGTAGGCATTGCTTCACGCTGTGTATAACAGTGGAAGTTGAACCTAGAATTGCGAAGCAATGCCAATACTGTTGCAGGTGCAAAAATTACTGTGGAAAGGGGATGGAGGGTGGAAAAAAGGGGTCTTTGTGTTGTTTTTTTGCTGACCAGAAGATCACGAGTTCGGAGAAAAAAAGAAGTTTTGGGGCATGCTATAGCACAAGCAACAAGTTACTGCTTATTGCCAGACACATTATGACTATGGACCTCCAAAAATGCCTTTAAAGTTGGCAGTGTAAAATTCGCAAATTCACTGTCACCACCTTCCATTGTGAAAAAAGTACGCACCGGAAATAAAAGCAGCCAAGGGACTTAAGCGATGCCGGGCAAAAGTCAAGGGAGTTAACAACCCCGCCTGAATCACCCTATAGACAGGTTGTGCTTGTATGAACAACAATTATGGAGAGATTACACTTGTATGAACAACATAATTATGGAGAGGTTGTGCTTGTATGGACAACATAAATATGGAGAGGTTGCGCTTGTATGGACAACATAAATATGGAGAGGTTGCGCTTGTATGAACAACATAGTTATGGAGAGGTTGCGCTTGTTGAACAACATAATTATGGAGAGGTTGCACTGTATGAACAACATAGTTATGGAGAGGTTGCACTTGTATGAACAACATAGTTATGGAGAGGTTGCGCTTGTATGAACAACATAATTATGGAGAGGTTGCACTTGTATGAACAACATAATTATGGAGAGTCAGCGCTGAAAGTTTATTCCAGCAGAAGAATCCCGTGCCACATTGATGAGGTGCACCGTTTTCGCTTGTGTCATTGGGGATCAGGCATCCTACTGACATACCTCAAGCTGACTTTGCAATTTGGTGGCCAGTGTACCATATGTTTTATAACTACCTTGTATGAAGAAAATTGAACTGATTCAGAATCACCCACCACTACTACTTGGTTCTTAATGTCCTCGGATGTCAGGTCACCCACCCCGACCCCTCTGTTTAAGGTCTTCCAGATCTGGATATAATGCCTCAATCATTGTTCTTCTTCTGTACATCAACTTGATTAGAATTTGAGACGAAATCCACGAATGAACTGGATCAGGAATCCATTTTCTTCTTCTTCTTTTTGTTTTTGTTTTTGTTTTTGTAAGACTTGTTTCCACATTCATTTTGTAGCTTGATGGCAGAAGCTGTGCTTGTAGCGCTGTGACTGGAGTTGTGTTTGCCGGTGTGCACTCATTGTGTAGTGAAGATATCATAGGATGTTGAATACCGCTTACTCATTCATGAATGTTTTGATACTCTTATGTTACCAGCCTTTAAACACTGAGCCAGTATGTGTACAACATCAGACTCAAGGAGGTAGCCCCCCAATCACCCCCCCCCCTCCCCCCAGATTATATACCCCCCCCCCCCACACACACACACACACCAAATCAAACACAAAGTGGACAAATCAGGTTATCCAAGGTTGAACAGGTAATTTTTTAGAGTTGACATGTTTTTGATTGGGCTCAGTGCAATATCTCAACATCCATGCATTATTTATACAGTTTATTGTTGTGTTCCATCTCTCTCTCTCTCTCTCTCTCTCTCTCTCCCTCCCCTCTCCCTCCTTCCCCTCTCCCTCTCTCATCCCTGTAAGAGGCAGTTGTGAAGATCAGCAACACACAACAAAGCAATTATTGAAATGACTAACGTTAGGTAATATTACACCTTTGTGTATTTTTTGTGCTTAGTATACATGCTGAAAATCACTTGTTTCTTATATTTAATTTTTCAACTCATTAGGATTTATTAACATAACACACACACACACACACACACACACACACACACACACTCGCGCGCGCACACACTCTCTCTCTCTTCTGTCTGTCTGTCTGTCTGTCTGTCTGTCTGTCTCTCTCTCACACACACACACACACACACATGTTGTCCTTGGGCAGTACTTGAAGTACCTTTAAGTATGAAAACTAGTGTGTAGAGTAGCTGTAAGTGTGAAGAGTGTTGTTAGCATAGTTGTTAGCATGAAGGATGGTGTACAGAGTAGTTGTAAGCATGAAGAATAACCACATGACATATCCCACTCAGAGCTTCTTTGTACAGTTAATGTAAAACTGTTGTTGTTTTTACATGTTTTTCACTTTTTTTAGTCTTTTGAATGCACTATACATATTTTGTTGTTTTGTTTTGTTTTGTTGTTGCTTTTCTTTTGTTATTGAGCGCCTGAAGTTTTTTTCCAAGCACTGTCGTCCCACCACCTTTGCTTTTACATTCCGTACTAAAGTTGGCTTTACTTGGGAAGGCTTCACTGCTGGTTCATCATTGAACAGTTCATCATCAAAGTATTATATTCATCATCAAAGTATTATATTCATCAGCAACTAATTCACTGGCAGATTATGGGCAATTTTACACCATGCAAAACCATGCTTGCGTACATGTTGCTTATTATTATGACTGTATGAACACTTGTTTAGTGCCTCAGCTTGCGATGATCCCTAAGCATCACACTGGCAGATATAGCGCTGTTGCCAGCTTCCAAACAGACCCACTGTGCTCTAGTCGTATGCAACTCTGCATGAGTGACTATAGCTTTAAACGATGTGTTTTTCAATATCCACTGAAGTGGTGTACTTACAGCACTGTTTGGTTGTTACATGGCTAGTGTCACGCGAATGTCTGCTCTCAGTATTTGTCGTACAGAGAGAGAGACAATGAACTGGCTCATGATGAATTATACCAACACAGAATGATTTACTGATGATGAGGTATCATTTACCTAATCACTGCAGAGGCACGTGCTTTTTGACATATCAGTTGTATATCTTCACTTTTGCAATATTGTTTTGTTGTCATCATATGTAAGCTGGTATTTGTGTAACTGTTTTCTTCCAGGCATCATTTTGCCAAATCTGCAGGAAATCCTTAATTTGTATCGGTTATTACTTCAAACTTTGACTCATTCAATCCGCATTTTTGAACAGATTACTGTTGATTTTGTATATTATTACAAAAAATGCTGTTTTTGTTTTGTTTTGTTTTGTGCTACTACTTTTTGTTTTAAAGCGCATGACTGTTTGAATCGACTTTGGTCAGGAGAGCTGAGACATGAAAAGACTTAAGGTTGAGTGGCCATCACATGCTGCTTATTGCAGCTCCTTAAACTTGCTTCACATTGGGTTCTCTCCATAGTCCAGGTCACTGCACTTTGTGACGAATGTTGTCTCCGAAGTCCAGGTCACTGAACATCATGACATTCCTGTGACCTGGTTAACACTGGGTTAAATTCCCAGTCCAGGTCACCATGCATCATTCCTTAACTTGCTTAACATCGGGTTGTCTCCAAAGTCAAGGTCATTGCACAGTGTGACATTCCTTGAATTTGCTTAACACTGGGTTGTGTTCATCGTCCAGGTTGCCGTGCAACATTCCTTGAACTTAGTGTTGGGTTGTCTTCATAGTCCAGGTCATCATGTGACATTCCTTAACTTGCTTAATGCTGGGTTGTGTTCATAGTCAAGGTCACCAAACGTTGTGATATTCCTGGAGTGCTGAGTTGTATTCCAAAGTCCCCATCACCCCACATTGTTACATGCTTTGAACTTGCTGAACATTCAGTTATCTCTAGTCCAGGTCACCAGACAGTGTGATGTTCCTAGAACTTGCTCAACAACATGGAGTTGTCTCTAGTCCAGGTCATCGGACATTGTAATGTTCCTTGAACTTGCTGAACATCAAGTTGTCTCTTGTCCCGGTCACCAGACAGTGTGATGTTCCTAGAACTTGCTCAACAACATGGAGTTGTCTCTAGTCCAGGTCATCGGACATTGTAATGTTCCTTGAACTTGCTGAACATCGAGTTGTCTGTAGTCCATGTCATTAGACATTGTGACATTCCTTAACTTGCTGAATTGTCTCCACAGTCCAGGTCATCGGACATTGTAATGTTCCTTGAACTTGCTGAATATCGAGTTGTCTGTAGTCCATGTGATTGGACATTGTGACATAACTTGCTGAATTGTCTCCACAGTCCAGGTCATCTTGTGGTGATCATATGCGTTTGGCTGGACATTAAGATCCAAGAACTGTAGTCCAAGTCACCGGACATTGTGACATTCCTTCAACTTGCTGAATGCTAAGTTGTCTTTAGTCCAGGTCATCAAACATCCTGACCCTTCTTGAACGTGTTCAGGAGTCATTTTTCGTGCTTGTGAGGGTCTGAACTGAAATGTTATACAGAGTGTCAACAACTCATTCCACTTATAAGGTCAACAAAACTCATTGTACAAAACGGAGTTGACAGGGGCTGGGCATCAGGGGCTCAGGAACAGCAGCGTTGCAGGCCAGTCCTGGAGGCGAGTTTGTTGGAACTGGAGTTTAACATCCTGTCCACCGCACAAGGTTATCTCAGGATTAACAGAAAGCCTAGAAACATTATGAAAAAAAAAGTGCTAAATTTCTGTGGCTTATGTAGAGCCAGGCTATTTCTGGGTACTTCATTTTTTTAACAACAGGCAGATGAAGCATCCACAAATGGTTGTTACAGTGTTAGCCATAGAAATTTTCAGATGCAACCAAAGTGGTGTCATCAGAAAGAATATGTAAGTCCCCCAAAATACAGAATTTCCTGTTTTCAAGGGGCCATTATTTTACCCTCGGAAATGCAGACAGGTTCGCCCTGGTTTAATTAACTGTCCTGGTTGTCTGGGCATTAAAGACCAATTATCTATCACAGATGACAGGAACAAGCCTTCATTCTCAGTCCCCTATCTGTCCAAGAGGGATGGTCTTTTTTTGTTTGAAAAATTTCAGTTGATTTTATTCTGTTTATAATAATAACTCTTATATAGCGCTATACCCCGTAAAAATTTAAAAGCTTGCGGCGCTGATGACAGGAAGGAGATGCTAAGCTCGCGGCGCTGTTTAGCACCCTTTTGCATCATTGACGGTCAGGACTCTGTTGTAGAAAACACCATCAGGCATTGCAGCTGACCAGATGGTTGCCCGCCGCCTCTTTTAAGTCCAGTTTCTCGGACAATGTGACATACAGTTTTCCACACTCCAAGCGTCGCTTTCTGGCACCTTCCTCCAGACTTTGCCAGAATTGGTTTCACTGCTGACGGGGTATTTTCATCTCCACACAGCCGTCCACCAAAGCCGTCAGCGCCCTCTGAAAAGTTTGCATGCTAATAAGAATGTGGAAACAGCAGAATGTCGGAGCATGCACGTAACTATGAGGCACGTCTACCTTGGGTGAAAAAAAATATGTCTGGATTCAAAAGATTTTTTTAAATTTAAATTTGTGGTGCGTGAGCAATGCGGGTGGTTAGAAAAGAAATGCCAGATACGATTTCTCTGTTACTGCCATTTGAGCGCCAATGAAAAATTGTCCACAAGTTGACAGTTTGAGACCTGTGGCATAATCAGTTATGGCCGTGGTTGGCGGAAGGCTGTCATAAACCGATGCTTGGAGTTTGGCAACTTTCATGCCTGATACCAAAGAGGTGGTGCATGCAGTATAGGTGAGCATGCAGCACAGAGGAGCTGGGACACTTTTCGTTCGTGTTTGCAGCCAGTCACATTAACTGTTGCTACTCTCGAAAGTGAGATTACGAACTGATATAAAATCAAGGAATCATTTTAAAACGCAGTCCTTGATTTCAAGTTTTTATTTCAATCTCTTGTACCTGTGGGACAAAATAAAACTTACGGGCTAAATGTAAACTGGATGTTTATTTTTTATATAATTATTATCCTTTCCATGCCAAATCATTGGAACTGTGAGTGCAATTTCTTTCCATGAATAACCTCGGTGAGGGGTTAGGCTAACTAAAAATGTTCATTCTCTAGAACTTCATTCCACATGAATATACCAAGGTTCATAGTCTTTTAGAGTTTGGCAGCCTTGGGGGGGGGGGGGGGGGGGGGGGGGAGGCATTTTTGGCAAGGTCTGGGAATGCTTGGGAATTTGATGATAATGGCCAACAGATAATGTGCAGAAGGGGGTTTGCAAGAAATACAACTGCCATACAAGCAAGCATAAAAAGTTCAAGTTTGACCGAGATGGTGTCACAGTGTCCTTGTAGCAAATGGGAACCACTTTGGCAAGGGCGTCACTTGCCATCCTGCTTTCTTCTCTCATACGCTGTATAACTTAACATGAAGATCCTGACACTTTTAGTGCGTGCTGGGTTATTTTGTTGTTTCCAGTCCACCGAACTCCGACATGGACCACAGGATATTTAACGCGTGTATGTGATCTTTTCACTTGCACATACACACGGAGGACCTCGGCTGATAGTTTCATCCAAAGGAATTTTGATGAGTCTGCACAGAATCTGACTCAGAGAAATATGAGGGCAGGTGCAAAGCCTAGCACCTACTGGTCACCCATCCATGTGGCGATCACGCTTGATCATGAGCACCAACTTCGGCTTTTGAGAGCGAGTACTCTTGCTCTGCGCCACTGACCCTTCCGAGGTTCTAAAGGATAGCGAATGGGTTAAATTTCATCAGTTTGTGAGTTGCTCGGCTTACATTTGTTTAACTGATTGTATCAACAAACTTTGTGTCGGCCTTACCAGAACATGGTATTGTTTGTCAAGATTTCGTTTTGATAATGTATTTTAGGTCAGACCAGTTTATGTCTACTTTGTGCCTGTGGCAGAATGCTGCATCAGATCAGAGCAATAATGTGATCTATAATTTATGACGTTAATGGAGACTTTACAACAGGTCACAGAACTTAAGACATCCCAGATCATTCCATTTTGTTCCTGTTCATTTTTTTTTTACAGATGAATCATTCGAGATTCATGCACAACAACAGCACGAGCTTGATTTTAACTCTTCGAACAGCCTGCTCTGTTTTCGATGACAAAGCCTCCCAACAGAGTGCTCACGAAGCCTGTGGTGCAAAACAGATTTATGTGTTTACATTTGCTATTTCAACACGTTTCCTACAAACGTGCAATTTGCTGTCTAAATATGGGCAGTCAACTTTTAGAATTTGTTTTGTGTGATCAGCGACATACACCGTTACCTCCAGAAACCAACCCACTGTTCCAGGCCAGCGAAGGGAAATGTTATGAAATGCAACATTGCCTTAATGTTGGTACGCTTGGCTTGTAAAATTTAGGCAAGAGTTCCCACTTTGATATTTTTGTGTGATCATAACAGGTCCCAAGTTTTTGAACTGGGTTTAGGATGATTTTTAAATAATTATACACCATTTGTTAAACTGTAATTGTTTACATGATGGCTTTGTTTTGACAAAGACACATTGCCATTGTTGTCTTCTTTTCTTTTCTTGGTGTTTGCAGCAGGTGGAGTCATAAACAACTTTGACACTGTTTTGTTTTTGCTCGTGTTGTGTGTGCGTGGCATTATGACTGCTGTTTGGGCTGTGTTGTGCTTTTGTTGGCATTAACTGATTAAGTCATTTGGGTAAATGCAGAAATTACCTATAAATACTACACTCCACAAATTAGAGAACATATCTAGCCATACTATAAAAAAAACATGACCGTTGGTGCAACCAAATATTTTTCTTCCTGAACTGCCAATCATGACAAATGTTTCATCAGTCCTTCTGTACAATTCGGTCACACTTGCATTAAATCTGACCATAAGACTGAAACATGAATACATGTTATGTCTGGTTTTCTTGTAATAAGCCACACTTTAACCTGATCTTTAATATCATGCACTTACTGTTTTCAATCAACAATTTAAGCTAGACTTTAAAATTACGCAAGTATTGGTTGCAATCAAGCCACAGCTTAACCTGTCTTTTAAGTTGATGCAATTATTGTTTGCAATCAAGCCACACTTTAAGTTTAACCTGATCTTTCAGATATCATGCAATTATAGTTTGTAAAGAGTGGCATCTACCTGAGATTTGTGTTACAACAGTACTTTATTGTGGCAGTTTTGGGATGTTTTTTAATATGATGCGGAACCTCAGGGGATGAAAAAGAGGTTGTCTGGACTTACACGGACAAATCTAACCAAACGCCACACACCAGCTGTTTCTACTGACACAACAACATCAGTATTCTTCATCTTTTTCCCATACATTGTGTTCATTTTAAATGAGTGTGTGGCTCATGCAGATATATTTGCTTAGCCAAAGATTTGTACTTTGATAATGCTTGCATGCTAAAAACTAACCCCTGTCAAAATCCAACAATGAAAACCAACACTGAACTACAGCGACCATCTGTTGGAGGTCTTCTTACCAAACCAAAAGAAACAAAACTTCCAAGGCTTTAATACTCTGTCAAATTCAAATCACAAATGAAACGGATCTGTCAAATTCAAATCACAAAATCAAACAGACTTCAACACACTCCTTCACACTCGGCACTCACTCTTGGCACATTAACAGCTGATATTTGTCGAAATCTGGGCTCCTGAAATAAACATTTCAATTGGAAATATCAAAACAGCTGACGGGACTGCAGAGAACTTTCGTCAGTTTCACTCTGTACAGTCACCCACAATGCCACAGATTAGAAAAACTTGCTGCTATCTTCTCTATCTACATGAAAAGAAAACAGAACAGGTTACATACATACACAAATTCTGGCTAGTTAGCAATTGCACCATTATCAAGAACACTGAACAGAAATCGTGAGAAAAGTAGAATGCAGGCATATTTATACGTCCCTTTTTTTGTCACAGTACATATTTTCATGCCTGATCTCCATGACTGAAGTTAGTAAAAATAGAGAATGGTTTGCCATTTTAATTTTGCGTGAGCCACATCTGGTGACAGCATTAGAATCTACAAAAAAAGAGCCGCAGTTCACACTCGTATTTCTTGCAATCACACCTCATTTTACATCCAGTTTCCTCTTCCAGTCACACATTTTACATGGTTTTTTTGCACCCATACGACAGTTCATATGCGTTTTCAATCCAGCCTTATTTGCCAATGGTGGATGACTGTCCATTACAGACCCCAAGGAACTTGTTCTTCACGATGTAATGAACACACTGCAGGAGGACATTCCTTTCATGTCGTATCTCGTTTGCCAGCAACTGGAACAAAGAGCACTGCTTTGTACATGGGGGAAAGTGTTGAGTGTTTTAATAATAATAATAATGTACTCAAGCTTTTATGCACTATTTCTCCAAACTGGTGCACAAGGCCCATTACAAAGCAAAGAAAACAAACTTCCGCAAGCACACACACACATGCACACACACATGCACACGCACACGCACACACACCTACACACAGCTTCACTAGGACAGCTTGAAGAGGTGAGATTTCAAAGATGATTTACAAGATGTGAGTGTGTCTGATGATCAAATTTGGAAATGGAGACTGTTCCAGACACATTTGGTGTAGCATAAAAAAAGATCTCGGACCAAACGAGCGTGTGTACACAGAGAGAAGTCCAACAATAGAAGTATCAGAAGAAGAGCGTAGCTGGTGGGTTGGCTTGTAATAATAACAATAATAATAAATGTATTTCTAATCCACTGAATCCTTCTATAATACATGTGCGAAACTCAAAGCGCAAGACATAAAACATTACAACAGCACACAACCTAATAATGCATTATATAGCTCACTCTATCCCTCACTCTCCCCTGCACACACATGCACATGTACACTTGCACAATCTTGCAACTCCTCACTTCTCTCTCCTTCTCCCAGTCTCTCACCCTGGTCTGCTTTGTACAGGGGTGAAATATTAGACAACGCTTTGCATGTCACTATGTGGATGAAAGATTTGAAACGTTATACATCCATTCATTCCTGGCACCCACACACACACAGACACACAAAATGTGTGCATGCAAACAGGCATCAATACAGGCAGGTTACTGTAAAAGGGAAGGGGGCAGGGTGGGAGGGGGGGGGTGGGGGGAGGGGGGGTGGGGGAGGGTATATGATGGCAGCGGAAACATTTAGGAGTTTGGCCCCATGGGCTGAGACATTGCACGCAATAACAGACCACTTTCAACAGACTAGGTGAACAGTCTTAGACCCCTCTTGAAAAGGGAAGAAGAGAGTTAACACCCTCTGTCGACAAAATACTGAAACAAGTCACACCACTGACCATCTCCAACAAGGTGGGCTTTCTTCCTTTCTTCCTTCCCAGCTGCGAAGGGCCCTTGTTGGAGAACTTGGCAGACGGCTGCGTCTGCTTGCTCTGGGGCCTTGGAGCAGAACGTCTTGGCTGGGATTGGTTGGTGGGACTGTGAGGCCTGGCTGCAGAATCCCTTCCCCGTGACTGGCTGCCGTGAGGTGCTTGTGTGGAACCTCTTGGCTCTGATTGGCTGGTGTGAGGTGAAGGTGCTGAATCGTGGCCCTGGCATTGGCTGGAGTCAGACTTCAGTCTTGAATCTCTTTGCTGTGATTGGCTGTTCTGTGGCCCTGGGGCCGAGCGACTTCCCTGTGGTTGGTTGGCCGCTGATGGGGATGCCACGGATGTTGCTGCAGCCGTTCCCGTAGGTTCTTTGCCTGTGAACCAAACAATATCTGTAGCGAGTGGTTTGATTGCCCGCTTGTTTTCTCACATGAAAGAAAACCTGATGACGCCAAAAATTTGAAGTCAATCTTTAGCTGGAATGTAGAAAGAAAAAAAAACAAGTACTGATTGATGGTTGAGGTGTTGTATTTAGATCTGAAAGACCGTAAAAGAGTAAATCTGATGAAAAGAAAAAGAAAGAAAAAAAAGAGTCTTATTCCCTTCATAAAGCGCCTGTTAGGTGCATACTGGTGGTGTTCTGGACACTTTTGGTGTAACTGCGCATCAACACACTACAACCAAAAGCAGATAAGTAGCCCACACTTCATTTTTCACCATTTAACTGTTGTTTAAGTGTTGTTTTGTCGCTTGAAAAGGGGGTGTACCCTGAAAATCTGCGTTTTGTCATATATTAATCACTCTTTTTAACCATTTATGTTTTTAGTTCGCTTTCAAGGATACAAGCCACAATAATAAAAAATAAAAAACACGAGCAGTTACCCTTTGCTCCTTCTGCTTCCTCATTGCTGTCCGATTCATAGGATGCAATGAGAGAAGCCAGCCCCTGTCCGTGTAACATCTCAGGTTTTGCATCGCCATCTTCATCCTCGTCACTCTCATGGCTGCTGTTGTTGTCTTCAGATACAAACAAGGAAGTAAGTAAGTTGGTGTTTTATGCCCAGTCAACCGGTACGGTTATATCAGGGCGATTACAAACAGAGGCAAAAAGGTTTAAGAAAACAAAACACAAAACAAGAACAGCAACAGAGGCTGAAAAGCTCAATGGAGGCTATCCATATCGTCACACACCATGTGAAAGGTCTCCCTCGCAAAGGTCTCCAATTCCGAAAGAATTTTCCACGTGAGTCAAAAAAGGTGGTTGTCATTCTACTGACCGAGTGACAAGATTGACAGATAAACAGACAACTGATTTTAACACCCAGTCATCCATGACAGATATATCAGGGCAAAACAGTTTTTCACAATATAATACATGCTATCATATTACAACTAATACAGTTTCAATTAAAAACAGGTTAAAAGAAGTGGGTAAAAAAATCATATCCATCATGCATGCATGTATAAAAAAAATTAATGTCCAGGAACAGCACACCCACCTTCAATGAGGAGAGAGAGAGGGTCCACAGAGTTTCCTGACTTGTCACTGGTCCCTGCACTTCTGTTTGTCTGGAAACAGATGGTGTGGTTACGATGCTGATGAGTAAGACCAAAAACACCCGCTGTAATGCATCACACCCCTCTCCCTCACACCTCTGCACATTGTTCCTGATCACTTTTACATAGCAGCACCTCTGTTCTCAAGCACACTCACTGCCCTCTTGTTGCATGTGACTTTGAACGAGTGACTATAGCGCATTTTGGAACATCCACCAAAGTGCACAGTGCTGTTCGGTTGCTACAGGGCTGGTGCCACGTGAAAACTGCTGCCATCTTGGCACACTTTGTGCACACCATACACCAGTTTACATTGTCATTTCATGTAAAGCCATATATGTAGGGTGCAAATGTGTTTAGCTGTTACCTGCCACCTGCACTTTTGGCAAAATGACCGGGATATTTTACATGCTGTTGTGGTAACATGCATGTCCACACACACAAGTACACATATGCACTCAAAATCATAATCTTGAAAATGCGTGTACACGTGTGTGAAGACACAGACTACTTTCTGACAGAACAAATTGACAAATACCTACTTAGGGGACAGGAAAATCAAAAACATTACAGAAAGGGACAGTCCAACTGGTGATTCAGGAAAATTACACAAATGCGACAAAAGGGTCAAGAAAAGAACATGCAACACACTTACACATGGCTCACTCTCCAATTTAATTTTCTTTGCGTCTGAAGCTTGTGCATCGGTAACGTCTGAGCTGCCGTCCTTCCCATGATTCTCCTCCTCTGGTGACGGCCTCTTCTGGCCGGGCCTGCTGTCTTGTGACGCGCTGCTTTGTGTTGGTTGTGATAAAACTTCACAGCCGCTGGACTGTTGCGAATCAGGTCGTTGCTGTTGGTTATTTTGCCGGTGGTCCTGTCGCCCAAACTGCCCCCTTCTCCCTCGACCACGCATTTTGCTGAAACAGAACATTTTCTGTAAAATGAAGGTGAAAGCCACTGGGGTCAGGTTAAAGTGACTAAAGTCATCAGGGCCAAGTCAAAGTCATTAAAGTCGGTGGGGCCAGGTGTGTGTGTGTGTGTGCGTGTCTGTGTGTGTGTGTGTGTGTGTGTGTGCATACAGACAAGACACACACACACACACATATGTATGCTCTCTCTCTCTCACACACACACACACACACACACACACTTTGACACACGCATTCACACAAACACACATATGCACATGAACAGTGACACAAACACACACGCAGACACGAAGACACTGACCCATACTGCTTGGTCTCAATCATTTCACCACGCCCTCTCCTGTCTGCTGTCTCTTGGGCTTTCCTTGCAATGTTTTCTTTCGTGGGGAAGTTCCTGGAACCAAATCAATCAGACCGATTAACCAACATGAACTCATCACAAGAACGAGAATAAACACATGAAAGTCTGTAACACATGTCATTTCACTTTTATGTCTTATACCAATTACTAGAATTAGAGGACACAATTAATGTGAGGTCTAAAACAATCCTTGAGGATGAAACTCTGGTTGGGTTTATGTACAGTACTTTGTACGTTGTACTTTGAATTTACTCGCATGCCAGGTGAGAGTTACCGAGGTGACTCAGATCTTTGCTGTTGTGTTTGCATGATGTCTTTCAAGCACTTATACAAGTTATAGAACCCCTAGCTTGTTGATTCTGCACAGGTGCTCTGGGCCCCATTCTGTTTCAAAATATTAAAAATAATTGGAATAAAGAAAATACTGCACACTTCATCAAATGGCATGACACATGAACATCTTAAATCACACACATTCAGCTGCAGGTCACCTCCATCACTGTATCAAACTGAAAAGTGTGTATCGGCCTCAACCCCTCACTCAGTCCACAGCAACCCCTCCACGTATGCACCTCAGAGGCTACCCCTAGGAGGCCGAGTCCCCAACAACAACAAAGTTTAAGATCTTATACATCACTGCAATTACAACTTGGTTTTACTTGTTCTTGGGCTTCATCAATAACAGCTAAAAAGGAATAACAGGGAGATGACAGACAGTGGAGGAACAGTGACAGAAATACAATAACAGCTGAAAAAGAAATAACAGGGAGATGACAGAGAACGGAGGAACAGTGACAAAAATACAATACCAGCTAAAAAGAACTAACAGGGAGTGGAGGAACAGTGACAGAAATACAATAACAGCTGAAAAAGAAATAACAGGGAGATGACAGAGAGTGGAGGAACAGTGACAGAAATACAATAACAGCTGAAAAAGAAATAACAGGGAGATGACAGAGAGCGGAGGAACAGTGACAAAAATACAATAACAGCTAAAAAGATATAACACGGAGATGACAGAGAGCGGAGGAACAGTGACACAAATACAATAACAGCTGAAAAAGAAATAACAGGGAGATGACAGAGAACGGAGGAACAGTGACAAAAATACAATACCAGCTAAAAAGAAATAACAGGGAGATCACAGACTGTGGAGGAACAGTGACACAAATACAATAACAGCTGAAAAAGAAATAACAGGGATATATCACAGAGAGTGGAGGAACAGTGACAAAAATTACCGTTTCCTCTCCTGGATCCATTTCTCTATGTCTTGGGGAGATTCCAGTGACCAGATTTTCTTGGCCAGTCCTGTCCTGTGTTGCTGAAAAATGCAAGTCACACTCAACATCTTGTGCACTTACAGTTGTAGCTGTAGACTTGTACACAACTGCCAACCACCCACATCACACTCAACCTCTTGTACAGTCGTAGCTGTAGACATGTACACAACCGCCAACCACCCACACCACACTCTTGTACACACCCAGCAATCATCCAGTACTTATCATCAAAGCCAACCTCACGCACACATCTGCATCATCAATGAGCATCTTTCTAAGTCTTTCTCTCACATTATACGCATACAGGTACACACATATGTGCATGTGCACACACACACATATGCACACACACACACACACACACACACAAGCAAGCATACTCACATGCACACACACACACACACACATGCATGCACACACACGCACGCACGCACACACACAAAAATGAGCATGCCACCAATCAACACCACACATCACCCATACAAATCACAACCAACACCCACCACACATCCACTATTCACCCATGCAACATCCACACCACCATCAACAACTTGTGCCCGCACACACGCACACACCAGACTGACCGTATTGTAGTGAAGCTGCACAAGCTTGGGAGCAGCGACGTAGCGACATCCCTCCACCCGACACTGCAAACAGGGAGAGGGTCCGTTCATAATGAGGGTCCTTCATTTAACTGCTAAAACTACTGAGGGCAGCAACAGCCCTCTGCAAACACAGCAGTGAAAATACACAGTGCACTCTTTGTTCATCCAGGTTATACAAATAAGTCATATTATAATTATCAGTAATATTACACGCATTTCTGTGCCATGTTTTTAGTGCTTTAATGTGCCAAAGGTCAGGGTTGGCATTAACTGGTAATTTCTGGTATTTTACCGGTTAAAATCAGCATATATACCGGGAAACAAAAATCAGCAATTGGTCAATCATGATGGCTGTTATTCAGTTTGATCGGTTCAAAAAAATAATAACCACAGTGTGTGCATGTCAGTGTGTGTGTGTGTGTGTGCGTGTGTGTGTGGGAGTGAGTGTATGCATGCATGTGTGCATCTGTGCATGCATATATGTGGTAAAGACAGCTGTGTATTTGGCCAGTTACAATGAATTGTCTGACCAATTTCCATGCACCACTTTTGGCATCTTATTATTTATACTACTTATAGATGTCACCCCAGTTTGAAAAAATGTCTGGCACAATGACTAAAGGTGCCACAGGCACAGAGCAGGAAGATATTTGAAATTGAAGTCTGCTTCAATTTTTTTTTTAAATTCTAAATGTTCTCTCAATTCCATTCAGCTCAGTCATTGTGGAAGAGAAGAAGAACAGGCTGAGGGTTGCCAATGACAACCATGCCCTGCCCCGCTTATTCCAGCCATCATCACAGGGCCCTGAGGGGAGACAACCACAGCTGCCGGCTTACATGCTCATGTTCGTTGACATGCTCCTGGAATTTCTCCTCTGTCTTGAAGCCCCGGTCACACACTTCACAATGGAATGCGTTGTTCTCTGGCAGGTCGCGCTTGTCAACTTTCCCTTTCTGCGGTTTCTGTGAACCCTTCTGCAACACAAAGTGCACTGTAAGTTGTAACGTCAAGCTGAACCTTTAATGCCATCAATGGGTTTTGGTTTTGGTTTTTGGTTTTTGACTATTTGAGACAATAATGATACCGATACAAGTAATAAAACATTAAAAGACAAGAGTAAAGACATCATACACACATAATCTGTTAATCACACTTTCAAAGCTGTTGTGTACATGTATGAACATCATCTGCATCAGTACATGACTAAAAGTTTCTGAGTCTTACTCTTACTCTTACTCTTAGGATTAAGGATACACTGATTCACGGTCACAGTAGTCACAGTTCAGTTGACACCAAAAAAGTGACAGATTATATCTGCTCAAGATAATTTAATTTAATGCTTTCCTGTTATCTGTAACAAATTTAGGCCTGAAAAAGACAGTACCTAAGAGTAAGACCATCTTGGACAAGATAAGAATTAAACACAAAGCTTTTAGTTTTAAGACCTACAAAAATTACCAGACAACAAAAAAGCTGTAATCTAATAAAAGTGATATGATAATCTGATAAAGTGATATGATATGATGTGAATTGTGATGAAAACATCTGACCCGTTTCTGGCGCTACAAAAGTACAACTGACAAAACAAAGGCCAATGGAACCTCTGCAATGTCAAGGTTGAAACAAGCTGGCACTCACCATCCCCTTGTTGTTGAAACTGTTGCCATGGTTGCTGTTCTGCCCCCCAGGCTGTGGGTGGTGACCTCCCCTCCCCCCACCTCGTCCCCCTCCCTGCCCTCTCCCAAACCCCCGTCCACCGCGACCTCCACCACAACCAGTTGGACCGCCCATGTGGAACCCTGGCGGGGGGTGGGGGTGGTGGGGGGGCCTGACACCAGGGTGTGACATTCTGGGGGGTTGTGGGTACGGCTGGTACAGGCCGGGATCACACCAGACGTTGTTTGTGTGGTGGTGGTGAGGACCGTAAGCTCCCTGCGCACCTGGTGGTGGCGGTCGTGGTAGTGGTGGTGGTGTGAACGGTGGGTGGCACCAGCCTCCTGCAAAGGAATCAAGGACTGAGGTCAACATCTTGAGGCATCAGACTATATATATACTTCCTTTGGGGGGGGGGGGGGGGGGGGGGGGGGGGGGTCCATGTTAAATGGTAATTTCAGGTATTTAGTGGTTAAGACCTGTGCCTGCATGCATCTGTGTGTGTGTGTGTGTGTGTGTATACTGTATACATGTGTGTGTGTGTGTGTTGGGTGTTTGCTATACATGTACTAGTTACTAGTACAGCTCTAGTGGTAGCATGGATGGCTGTGTAACACTAACAGTGATTACCTGACACACAGATGTCACAATGGTGACTGATTTGAAAAATGTGTTGCGGACAGCTAGAGAGGGAGGGGGGGGGGGGGGGGGGGGGGATTTTGTGAAGTATTATGTGGACATAGCAGTTTCAGTTTACTGCAAGTTAGTACATTAATTAACTAACTGTACAATAGTAGCCTCCATCAGTCTATGATGAATCCATTCCTAATACTGTAATAGTAATAGAGTAACCGAAACGGAACAGGTCCTTCTGCTTACCAGCCTAACGCCTTACCGCTAGGCAAAACCGGTTCACAGCACAGTTTTGCAACATGAGTTTAATTTACAGTAATCTAAATGTAAACACGACGAACGCTAGATTCCTGGGTAAGACAAAGACTGAAAGAGGTTGGACAGCGAAGCGACGTATTCTACAAAACCAGAATCACATCCTGTACCTAA
>JABMCL010003854.1:455000-460000 GCA_018857735.1 Alviniconcha marisindica | reverse complement strand
CTCGGGACATTCCCACAGACATCCATCAGGAGTTCACACAGCCTTCAGTGGTTTCCCCAAACAGAAATGACTCGGGACATTCCCACAGACATCCTAACACAAAATATCAACGGCCGACCACACGAATACCTCCCCGAATATAAATACATATAAAATCCAAAAATGAAACACACGAAGGGTTGAAAAGAACGTGTATTTTAATCAAACAAGACAAAATATGTACACATTTTTCAGGTTAAACACCCTTTTCAAGAAACGAACAAATCGATAATAGTTTTACACAAACAATGAGTACAATCAGAGGTCAGGAGCTGTGTGAAAGTCGAGGTGGCCGTCCTGGGCTCTTGTCCCTAATAAGCCTACGGTTTCTGTGGACGTAAAGCAACACTTCAACAACAACATGAGAGGAATGAAACTGCTTGGCTTGAAATATTTACTTAGTTATTAGTCGCGTCCACGACGCAAAGTCTCTTATCGTGCTCAGATGAATGAAAGCATGGCCTGTGACGAGCTGACCATCGAGGTGTATGTAGGCTAATAGATAATAAGAGTTACATAAACATGTACAACACATTATTAAAATATCATACAAATGAACACAGCTGACTTAGACGAAAATTCACAAAACAGCGCTAGCACAGCACAGCACTGTGACGATAAGTTTGGTGATTTACGGGTTCAGTTGGACTTTACATTTACATTCCATTCCACAAAACTCAAGTTACAACGTTGCTGAACAAGGTTAACCCCTTCACTGTCATAATGTCACTTGAAAACAACAAATAAAAGTGCGAAATTTGACATCCTTTGTGTTTTCTTTTACGCCGCCAATAGCACGTGAAAGGGTTTTCATCAAAACGAGCAATATTGAAATTAGATTTGCTATAGGACCGGAAAATATACTGTTAGCAGGCGTGTGTGTGCAATTTTCAGCCCGGAAATTTTACAGGCTGTGGCAGTGAAGTGGTTAAGCCGACTGTCCGATGCGCTGCAGTTCATCAGCATTGACAGTATCAACAACAACATTTGAATGACAACAGACCAGTCCTCCTCCACAAGGGTCAAGTATATGAAACAAAGATGACTGCTAGCTCATTGTAACCTTTTTCTTTATTTCTTCCGTGTTTTCTAGCAAGCACCTCTCACTGTCAAGTAACACGACATAAAACGACTGTGGTTTATCTCATTACCTTTACGGGTCAACTATATCACTGGTACGTCTGTTCCGTTTGTATGGATTGGCTTTTCGGCGCGCTGTCCACCAATACTTGTCACTGAATGTGAATATGAATGAGATTCATGAACAAGGCAAGGCTTCTTTTTTTAAGTACGATAAAAATAGAGTTTGACCAGTTGTCCGGTTATATCACAGCGTTTGAATCACTGAGCATTCCGCGGGTTTCTCCATGTAGTCATCAGTATCCCTGCAGCAGGATCAGAGTGTAACGGGCCAACACTCCATATCCAGAGTGTGACGAGCTAACACTCCCTATCCAAAGTCTGACGGGCTAACACTCCCTATCAAAAGTCTGATGGGCCAACACTCCATATCCAGAGTGTGACGAGCTAACACTCCCTATCCAAAGTCTGACGGGCTAACACTCCCTATCCAAAGTCTGATGGGCTAACACTCCCTATGCAGAGCTTGACGGGCCAACACTCCATATCCAGAGTGTGACGAGCTAACACTCCCTATCCAAAGCCTGACGGGCTAACACTCCCTATCAAAAGTCTGACGGGCTAACACTCCCTATGCAGAGCTTGACGGGCTAACGCTCCCTATCCAGAGCTTGACGGGCTAACACTCCCTATCCAGAGCTTGACGGGCTAACGCTCCCTATCCAGAGCTTGACGGGCTAACACTCCCTATCCAGAGCTTGACGGGCTAACACTCCCTATCCAGGTTTTGACGGTCTAACACTCCCTATCCAGGTTTTGACGGTCTAACATTCCCTATCCAGAATCTGACGGGCTAACACTCCCTATCCATGTTTTGACGGTCTAACACTCCCTATCCAGAGCTTGACGGGCTAACACTCCCTATCCAGAGCTTGACGAGCTAACACTCCCAGTCCAGAATCTGACAGGTTAACACTCCCGGTCCAGCGTGTGACGGCCCAACAATTCCTTCTGACGGCCTAATACTCTAACCAGTGTTTGACGGCCTAACAATTCCTTCTGACGGCCTAATACTCTAACCAGTGTTTGACGGCCTAACAATTCCTTCTGACGGCCTAATACTCTAACCAGTGTTTGACGGCCTAAAGCCCGTTCTTAATTGGGCGAATGTTTGTTCGCGAACCTAGTTGGAAGTATTCGGCGAACCTAGTTGGTTCTTAATTGGGCGAACTTTTCTTCGCGAACCTAGTTGGAAGTATTCGTCGAAGCTGTATTCGGGGTCCAAAAAGCTTCGCTCAACACGCTCTGGGAACATTCGCCCTATTCGACGAACATTGCCTCTGATTGGCTGAGAGCAGAGCTCTCCTGTGGATGAAAAAAATAAAAAAAATAAAAAATGGATGACGGTGTCGCTAGGTTCTTCATTCGCTTCGGAGGGAATTTGTTTATTTGTTGACTTGTGGGAGGCGCAGCCTTGTCTCGGAGACCAAGAATGAGATAGTAGTTAGTTGAATTACCCTGTGAGGGATGATGAAAGTATATTGAATTGACTTGACTTTAGCCTACATTTTCGATCATGCTGTCTGCTGCGCGTCTGCAGCAAGTTCGGGCCGAAGCTTGCATCTCATTAAAGCCAGTTGAGAACGAAGTAAAGTTTGGACTGTCCGAACCATGTTCGGCGAACTAAAAGTTCAATTAAGAAGCGAATCATAGTTCGTCGAAGTGTCCGAAGTACGTTCGGCGAACAAACATTCGCCCAGTTAACAACGGGCTTAACACACCTTGTCCAGAGTCTGACGGGCTAACACTCCCTATCCAGAACTTGACGGCCTAACACTCCCTATCCAGAACTTGACGGCCTAACACTCCCTATCCAGAGTCTGACGGCCTAACACTCCCTATCCAGAACTTGACGGGCTAACACTCCCTATCCAGAACTTGACGGGCTAACACTCCCTATCCAGAACTTGACGGGCTAACACTCCCTATCCAGAACTTGTCGGGCTAACACTCCCTATCCAGAGTCTGACGGCCTAACACTCCCTATCCAGAACATGACGGGCTAGCACTCCCTATCCAGAGTCTGACGGCCTAACACTCCCTATCCAGAACATGACGGGCTAGCACTCCCTATCCAGAGTTTGACGGCCTAACACTCCCTATCCAGAACATGACGGGCTAACACTCCCTATCCAGGGTCTGAGGCCTAACACTCCCTATCCAGAACATGACGGGCTAGCACTCCCTATCCAGAGTGTGACGGCGTAATACTCTAACCTAAGACTCTAAACGATCAGTAGCACGTACAAGATCCCGGTCATTCTGCCAAAAGTGCAGGGGGCAGGTTACAGCTAAACACATGAAGTCACGTGGTGCATGGCGTACACAGAACTTGCGCCGAGACGGCAACAGTTTCACGTGGCGTCAGCCATGCCAGCGCTGTAAGTACACCACTACGGTGGATATTCAAAAACGCGCTATAAAAAGCTAGTCACTCATGTAGAATCACATGCGAGCGCAGTGAGTCTGCTCGAGCGCGGAGAATAGCGCTATATAAAAGCAAACATCATAAAATATGATGCATCCGAGGATATCAAGAACCAAGGAGTAGAAGTAAATATGACGTCATAATACTCTCAAACAATAGTCTGACGTCATAACACCCTCTAACAAGTCTGACGGCCGAACACTCGCCTAAATCAGTCTGAACGCCTGTCTAACATACGTTCTCCAAGCAGAGGCAGCTTCGTCGACGCATTCTAACGATGCGATTGAGAGTTTGATGCATGTGCATGTGAAGATTCACTGAAGTGTTTCGACCATCATCACCGAGGGAAAACAGTATTCACTGACATGTCTCAACCATCGTAACCGAGAAAGAAGATTTATTCACGCTTCTCGACCATCGTCATCGAAGAAAAAGAAAAAGAAATTTCACTGACGTGTGATTCACTGACGATCGTCATCGATTAAAAAAAATCAAATAAAAAAATCGCTGACGTGTCTCGACCATCGTCACCGAGGAAAAAATATCATTGACATGGCTCAAGCATCGTCACCAAGGGAGAAAAAAAGACAAGAAAAAAAGACTGACAATATGGCCCAACCATCGTCACCGACGGAGAAAAAAAATCACTGACATCGCTCAACCATCGTCACCGAGGGAAAAAAAATCACTGACATGGTTCAGTCATCGTCACCGAGGGGGAAAAAATCACTGACATGGCTCAACCATCGTCACCGACGGGGGGAAAAAATCACTGACATCGCTCAACCATCGTCACCACTAAGGGGAAAAAAACTAAATCACTGATACGTCTCAACCATCGTCACCGAGGGGGGGACAAAATCACTGACATGGCTCAAGCATCGTCGCTGAGGGGGAAAAAAATCCCCACTGACATGGCTCAAGCATCGACACCGAGGGGAAAAAAATCCCCGCTGACATGGCTAAAGCATCGTCACCGAGGGGGAAAAAAATCCCCACTGACATGGCCCAAGCATCGTCGCTGAGGGGAAAAAATCAATAAAAAAAATCACTGACGAGTCTCGACCATCGTCACCGACGTTTGACTGATGGCACTGGACGCCACGCTGGTCTGGCTGCCCTTCGTACCTGACCGCTCGCGCTGCAGCTGACGTAGCCAGGGGCAGCAGCGCGCAAAGCCACACGCCTCCAGCCGTCTGTAGAGAATCTGCCTGAACTTGCGCCCGAAGTAACAGTAGCAGAAGAAGTTGGCCGCGGAGTTGAAGGTCACGAGGAACTCGTTGATGGCAGCGACGACGAAACACCCCGTAGGGCACTGGTCGTAAAACACCGTGTCGTTGATCTCCATGAGCACGAAGGTCAAGGCCTCGAACACCCGGGACAGCAGCGTCAC
>JABMCL010003854.1:442500-450000 GCA_018857735.1 Alviniconcha marisindica | reverse complement strand
AGCAACATTGTTAGGGGAGATCAGAGCTCAGGAGCTGTGTGAAAGTCGAGGAGTCCGTCCTAGGATCCCCGTCCCAGATAGTCCTATGGTCTCTGTGGACGTAAAGCAACATTGTTAGGGGAGATCAGAGCTCAGGAGCTGTGTGAAAGTCGAGGAGTCCGTCCTAGGCTCCCCGTCCCAGATAGTCCTTATGGTCTCTGTGGACGTAAAGCAACATTGTTAGGGGAGATCAGAGCTCAGGAGCTGTGTGATAGTCGAGGAGTCCGTCCTAGGCTCCCCGTCCCAGATAGTCCTTATGGTCTCCTCTGTGGACCGTAAAGCAACATTCGTTAGGGGCGACTGATCAGAGCTCAGGAGCTGTGTGAAAGTCGAGGAGTCCGTCCTAGGCTCCCCGTCCCAGATAGTCCTTATGGTCTCTGTGGACGTAAAGCAACAATGTTAAGGGAGATCAGAGCTCAGGAGCTGTGTGAAAGTCGAGGAGTCCGTCCTAGGCTCCCCGTCCCAGATAGTCCTTGTGGTCTCTGTGGACGTAAAGCAACATTGAACTTGAACAGCTGTAGCTGTTCAATAGACCGGTCCACTGTGATTGTAAACCCCGCCCTCAAAATCTGGCACACAAGTGGGATTTATTTCTCCAAGACTCAGCCTCATTAATTATCAACATTTTTCCAAGCACTGGACTGGAAAACAACATAGCTCAACCAAAAACAGATAAGTGGCTTAGCTCTCCATCTCATTTTCGTCGTTTTTTACCGTTTAACATTTGTTTAAGTGTCGTTTTGTAGCTTGATAAAGGAGATTACCCCGAAAATTCGATTGCTGTTTTGTCCTAATAAATAGCATTCTTTGGAACTCTTTTAATGTGTTTCGATCTTGTTTTAGAACGCTATCAGTAATTCTTGTTTCAGTTAAAAAATAAATAAATAAAAATAAATTAACTGATGGCAACGACCAAAAAAATAAAAATAAAATAAAAAATAAATCTTACAAATCCATGAAATGTAGGGGGCAGTACCTACCTCCGGTATTAAAATGACGGAACAAAATGGCGACAATTAAATTTACTGGCCCACAGCTAGAGTGCAAAGCTCAAAGGTCAGGCACAAGCTGTATGTAATCTATTTGGAATATTGCGTATTAATTTGTCTCTGCGTCATAGATGTCATTATCTCACAAATATTGACGTAACCGCTTTCGTTCTCTCTTGCAAGCTCCGACAGCGCAGTAATAATGCTACCAAAGCTCAGCTGCGGCTATCCATCGCACCAGGACCGACCGTTCATTGGTTGTTTAAATCACATGATTTACCTTCTAAATTTAGCGCGATGGCTAGCCGCTTGTGTGATAAACGTAACAGGGCAGTGAAACATGTGCATGCAAGCCCATTGTCGAGAAAATTTGTTGTTGTTTCAGCTGTTTTTCTTGTGCCTAACTTCATTTTATAGAGGCAACACATGGATTATACAGATCTGATGCGTCACATTCATAAAAGATGAGGTGACGACACTGGCCAAACAGGAAGCGAACGGAGATTTAGATCTAGCTGTACGCCCCATGAATACAGGGCTTTAGGCTACAAGGGGGAATGTGGATCGGTCTCTCGGCTGAGGGCTGGGGCTAATCCAGTCATAAAATCTTAACCCTAGCCCAAACACTAGCCTTTCCCTAAACGTGCAAAACACGTGCTACTGAAGAACATTGTGTAGATCTATATTTAGAAGGTCAATCGTGTGACCGAAACAAGCAATGAACGGTCGGTCCTGGTGCGATGGCTAGCTGCATGTTACCAGCACAGCAGTGTCTTGGTCACTGGTGTGTGCCGTTTAACAGCAACAGTAATGTTGCCAACAATCTGCTTGCCGTCAGTCAGTGGACGAGTTTTTGGCAGTACTGGCGGCATGGCCTCAGCAGGTGACATTCCTATATCATGCATTCGGCATGTGCCACTGCTCCATATTGGCTAGGGGCCATTATGCAATACTTCTGCATCGCAGCATTGACACTAACCGTTGGTGTGGCAATTCCGTTGAGTAGCTTTTAAGTAGCAAAATGTGACTGCCGCCACATACACACGCGCCCGCGCGCGCGCACGCACGCACGCGCTTACACGCACACACACACACACACACACACACACACACACACACACACACACACACACACACACGTACACAGACAGACAGCACTCACACACACACACACACACACACACACACACACACACACACACACACACACGTACACAGACACACAACACACACACACACACACACACACACACACACACACACACACACACACACACACACACACACACACACGCGCGCGCGCCCGCGCGGGCGCGCATACGCACATAGGCTACACAGACACACTCACACTCACACACATGCACACTCAAACATGCACAACACACCCCACCCCACACCCCCCCCCACCCCACGACCACACACACGTACGCACCCGCGCACGCACCCCGTCCCTACTACTACTAAAGACAACTGAAACTTCTTCTTTTAGTAATAGTTGGCCTATTCACGATCAATATTGATCATTACTGATATTGTTGGTGTGAGAGAAGAAGGGTGTGGCTCAGAAAAACAAAACAAAAAACAAACCAACACACACACACACACACACACACACACACACACACACACACACACACACACACACACACACACGCCGCCACGCACACCACAACACACACACACACACACACTCACACACACACACACACACACACACACACACACACACACACACACACACACACACACACACACACACACACACACACACACACACAGAGTAAGAGAGCGAACTTAACAGCTCTAAGAAATCAGTGTACGTGGTACCCAGCAGGAGACGTGTACAATGTGTATATAATGTGGAGCTGCATGCAGACAGGGTCGCCTTTGGGGTCCCCATCTTGGGACCCATAGCTCAGCCCAAGGAACAGTCAGGCCTCGTCGCCAGGCCTGCACAGCGTAGCACACTGATAATAATAATAATACTAGGAAGAAGAAGAAAAAGAAGATGAAGAAGAAGAAGAAAACAAAGAAGAAAAAAGAAAAGAAAAGAAAAAAGAAAAAGAAAAAAGAAAAAAAGAAAAAAAGGGAAAGGCGGGGAAAAGAAAGAAAGAAAGAGAGAATAATAATGATAATTATGATGATGATAATAATAACAACAACAATAATAATGATAATAATACTATCAACAATAATAACAACAACAGCAACAACGTCGACGACGACAATAATAATAACAACAACAACAACAACAACAACAACAACAAACAACAACAACAACAATAATAATAATAATAGTAATAATAATAACAATAATAACAATAATAACAATAACAAACACTTCCATTTAGTAGCGACGTTGCTGAAAGTACAACAGATTGTTTTCAAAGAGATCAATTCACGAGGGAGTCACTACTTGATGCAAGGATAATTTCCTTGATTTAAACCCAGACTGTTCAGATGAGCCTGCTACGGAAAGTGAAAAATGGAATTGGGAAGTCCACATCTGCGTGTGTCAGTGTTCAGTATCCACATTGTCCTGGACATGTCCGAGTCGAAGGAAATGACTGAGCAGATAGACTGGCGGCCAATGCAAACATGACAAATGATTTGCGTCTCGGAATATGTGAAGTGTTGAGGAGCTTGAGACACGTTCTGCGGCCAAGAAGCTCACACCATCAACCGCCTGGAAGAGAGAGACGCAGAAAAAAGACGCTCGACAGTCTTTCCTTTGAAAGGACGACAGAGAGCTGTCTTCAGTCAGACGAACACTGGAACTGTTTCAAAGGACGAGAGAGAGCTGTCTTCAGTCAGACGAACACTGGAACTGTTTCAAAGGACGACAGAGAGCTGTCTTCAGTCAGACGAACACTGGAACTGTTTCAAAGGACGAGAGAGGGCCATCGTCAGTCAGACGAACACTGGAACTGTTTCAAAGGACGAGAGAGGGCCATTCAGTCAGACGAACACTGGAACTGTTTCAAAGGACGAGAGAGGGCCATCGTCAGTCAGACGAACACTGGAACTGTTTCAAAGGACGAGAGAGGGCCATCGTCAGTCAGACGAACACTGGAACTGTTTCAAAGGACGAGAGAGGGCCATCGTCAGTCAGACGAACACTGGAACTGTTTCAAAGGACGAGAGAGGGCCATCGTCAGCCAGACGAACACTGGAACTGTTTCAAAGGCAACGCTGGGGAAACTTCTGAGAGACAGGGTGGAGCGCACGTGCGAGCTTTCCCGAGCGCTGAAATATATCTTCGAGTGAACTGCACTGCAATGCACCAACCTTTCGTCTTCCAGATGGGCCGCAGTAGTCTACCCGCGACGACGCGACCATTAATATAGGCCTATTATCCGCAAACGGGTCGGAAATGTAAAGTGTCGATCACCATGGCGCGAGGTCGGTGTCGTCGGCATCTGTAAATTTTCACTGCATGTACTCCATGGATGATGATGATGATGTGGCGCTTATGGTCCTCGGATGTCGGTTGACATATTAGGGAAAAACTGTGACCAATGCCTAAGCATCGTTCAGTGTTGCTTCGCGTCCACAGAAACCGTAAGGCTCGTTAGGACGGAAAGCCCAGGACGGCCACCTCGACTTTCACACAGCTCCTGAACTCTGATGAACTACTCCATGGATGATGATGATGATGAAGTGATGCTTAATGTCCTCAGATGTCAGTTGACATATTAGGGACAAGTTGTGACCAATGCCGAAGCACGGTGCAATAATTTTTTACGTCCACGGAAACCAGAAGGCTCGTTAGGACGGACAGCCCAGGACGGCCACCTCGACTCTCACACAGCTCCTGAACTATGAACTACTGCATGGACTTACACGCAGGCCTGTTATATTCACGTCCATGATGTACTTTGCGCGGTGTGTTTACTCAAGCGCGGAGAGAAGCCGCCCAACAAAAATCCGTTTGATTAATATACCACAGCGCTTCCTGTTTGGTCGTGTGGCAGCTGGTGTATTTCAGGATTGGCTAGCTGCGACCTATGTTAATCATGAAAACATCGCCCGTTTTCCACAACAGAGACAAGATCGCCGCATTCAGCCATACGTCCTCTAAATTATATACAGTGTTAGAAATCAAGATGTTTCACTGACGTTCAACGGCGGAAATCGTCCTCAGGTGACCTCATGCGGTCCACGGGACGTTGGAGTCCAAGAACTAACTGACAGTTTGTGAGGAAGTTCGCTTAAAGGAGACCCAAACTGAAGACAGATACATGTTTGTTTGTTTGTCTGTTTGTTTGTTTTAACGCCCAGTCAACCACGACGGTTTTATTAGGGTGAATCCCCAAAGGGAAGAAGTATTATAAGTCCTATCGATAGCAATGGAATTAAAAGAAAATACACTACAGCAGTTTTTCATCGATGTGTGGTGTAATCGGCATTTGAAATTCGTAAAATTATGACCGTGGGTGCTGCCATTTTACGTCTGGTAGTTTGTGTCTTTGACATCACGAGCAAGGCCAGAGGTGTGGTAGAAGCGTACGTTACGTCATGAGTCAAACATTTTCTGGTCTTCATCGGCAAAGAGCGAACAAACATGGCTGCACCTTGAGAAGGTAAAAATTTAATTCAAAGCGAAACAAATATTTTTGTTGCACGAATATTGAGAGAACAAGCAACTTGTGTCTTTGCTCGATGCCCTCTTAAGCCGAAGTTGGCCCACTTTCATTTGTAAAATTTGAAATGCTCTTGTGGACGTGGCTCTGTGGACGTAACTATTATGCAGCTAATTAGTGATTGGATGTTAATGGATGTTAATTGGATGTTAATGTCCTGTCGGTGGATGTGTCAGTGGATGTCAATGTCCTGTCGGTGGATGTCAACGTCCTGTTGGTGGATGTCAACGTCGTCGGTGGATATCAACGTCCTGTTGTCGGTGGATGTCAACGTCCTGTTGGTGGATGTCAACGTCCTGTCGGTGGATGTCAACGTCCCGTCGTCGGTGGATGTCAACGTCCGGTCGTCGGTGGATGTCAACGTCCTGTCGGTGGATGTCAACGTCGTAGATGGATATCAACGTCCTGTTGTCGGTGGATGTCAACGTCCCGTTGTCGGTGGATGTCAACATCCTGTCGGGGGATGTCAACGTCCCGTTGTCGGTGGATGTCAACGTCCTGTCGGTGGATGTGTCAGTGGATGCCAACGTCCTGTCGGTGGATGTGTCAGTGGATGTCAACGTCCTGTCGTCGGTGGATGTCAACGTCCTGTCGTTCTGTTGGTGGATGTCAACGTCCTGTCGGTGGATGTCAACGTCTTGTCGGTGGATGTCAACGTCGTCGGTGGATGTCAACGTCCTGTCGTTCTGTCAGTGGATGTCAACGTCATGTCGTTCTGTCGGTGGATGTCAACGTCCTGTCGGTGGATGTCAACGTCCGGTCGGCTACACAAGGTCATCGTAGGACAAACAAACGCTGTGACGACGCGCCTGTCAACATCCAGCCAAGATTCAACACTTAACTTACACATAATAATAGCCTACAATCAGCATGCAGAACCAAAGATCATATAGGTAAAGCTAAATCAGTTAGATCAGATCAGCTGAACAATAGATTTTATTTAATTTCGCGTGTGCTGTGACTACGTCCCCTGATAAGGTTACACGCATTCCGTTCACTCTTTGGATCTACATGCTTATTGTAGGCTATATATCTAAGTGTTGAATCTTGGTTAGATGCTGGCAGGCAACCTTATACAGAACTTGTAGATGCAACCCCCCCCCCCCCCCCCCCCACCCCCATCCTATTCCTAGTCAAAATAAACAATTCATAGTCCTCTCGTTTGTTTGTTTGTAGCTGTCAATGCGGTACAACAGAAGTGTAGGTATATATTCTCTGTACAAACTGGCAAAGAATAATGTCCTCACTACCGTCGCCAAAGCAGTCACGTAGCAAACTCAATACGCTGTCAATGAATTAAGACACCAAACTGCTCTCCCAGTTTTATATTGTCTACGCGGAAAAGATCGAGACATATTATCTCCATTTTCTGTCGGTTTCTCAAATTTGTGCCGACAACATAAACACAAACGAGGCAAAAAAGGACTACAGAATTAAAACTTATGACAGTAGTAAACATCTTCTTGCGACGCAGAAAGGCGACCTCTTGTTGTTGCAGAGGTCGCCTTTCGGCGACTTAACGGAAGGATAGTTACAGTATACTAATATTGAGCAGGCCTCATTTCTGTTCAGATGGTTCTGTAATACGTCCTGTTTGTTCAGAACGAAGGCTAAATGTATTTGCATGCTCCATTTTTACGTCCACATATCATGTTTAGGTAGATATTTATTGATAGCAATCAACATGTAATACTTTTGTGTTCCTGCATTAAATACCGTGACTGCTTTGTGACAATCTCTGTCTCTGTCTCTCTGTGTGTGTCTCTGTCTGTCTCTGTCTCTTTGTCTCTGTCTGTCTGTCTGTCTGTCTGTCTGTCTGTCTCTGTCTA
>JABMCL010003854.1:432500-435000 GCA_018857735.1 Alviniconcha marisindica | reverse complement strand
CTCACACACACACACCACACACACACACACACACACCGAGAGAGAGAGAGAGAGAGAGAGAGAGAAGAGAGGAGAAGAGATGAGAGAGAGAGAGAGAGAGAGAAGAGAGAGAGGAGAGAGACAGAAGACAGACAGGACAGAGAACAGACGACAGAAGACAGAACAGAGAGACAGACAGAGACAGAGACAGAGACAGACAGACAGACAGACAGACAGACAGAGCAGGCAGACAGACAGACAGGCAGACAGAGACAGACAGACAGACAGAGAGAGACAGAGACAGAGACAGAGACACAGAGACAGACAGAGAGAAGGAGGTGGGGGGAGGGAGGAAGGGAGAGAGAGAGAGGGGTGGGAAGAGAGAGAGCGAGTCTATGCAGTTTATTGATGCCTTAAATTCCGGACTACCTGTTGAGAATTAGCTCCCGGAGAGATAATTCCCGTCTCTTCCAGATGCACCCATGGCAGAATTACAGCATGACCAGTTAATTAGGGAGCTGGCTGAGATCTGTGTCCCTACGTGTGGCCTTTTTTTTCTTTTCTTTTTTCTTTTTCTTCTTTCTTTTTTCTCCGCGCTCCAACTTCAGAAACCCCATCCCCAGTGTGTGCTCTATTCTCTATTTCAGCACAGAAACAACTTTATAGAGGTGACAATCACACAAAGACAATGATATTTTATTCAAAAAAGAAAAAAAAAAGAAAAGAAAAAAGGCAGCAAAGTATCATCAAGTGAAGTAGGTTAAATCATCATCGTCACCGTCGTCTTCATCGTCATCGTCGTCGTTATTGTCGTCATCGTCATCAATGTTATGATCATCATCGTTATTGTCGTCATCGTCATCAATGTTATGATCACCATCGTCATCGTGGCATTTATCATGATCATCATGATCATAACAGTAACAATAATGGAGATTTATGTAATGTGTTATCTGCAATGAGCCCAACGCGCTTCACAATATAGCTATGTACATAGATGTTGGTCGCTTTTATATAGTAAAAACGTAGTTTGTATATAGTCAAAACATCAGAAAGTTACAAAATCCAAAACCAAAGAGGGTGCGGGGTGGTGGGGGGGATGATACGGTGGGGATGGGAGAGGTGGTGGGGGGGGGGGTCAAGTAACAACGTAAACATGAGGACTGTAAACTGCAGACATTGAAATATTGTCCCCAATCAAGTTATTGTACACACTTTTCGAAATCCACGATCAGCACCAAGAATGTAACAGAAACATTGAACCAGAATCCCTCTGTCTGTCTGGTCTGTCTGTCTGGTCTGTCTGTCTGTCTGTCTTACACACACACACACACACACACACACACACACACACACACACACACACACACACACACACACACACACATGTACACACACACACACACACAACACACACACCACACACCACACACACCACACACACACACCACACACACCACACACACACAGTCCACCACACATACACCACACACCAACACACACACACAACACAACACACACCACACACACACACACACACACACACACACACACACACACAACACACACACAACACAGAACACACACGACACAGCACACAGACAGACACAGACAGACAGAACAAAGACAGAGACAAGACAGACAGAAGACAGAGAGAGAGACAGAAGAGAGAGAGAGAGAGGGAGAGAGAGAGAGAGAGAAGAGAGAGAGAGAGAGAGAGAGAGAGAGAGAGAGAGAGAGAGAGGACTGACAAAGGTTAGAAGGCCGCGCCGCTATCAACGAGGTCCATCTCCATCCGTAATACAAGCCTGACCACAGCCGGGTCGCTGACACCCTCTCCATGGACACCTCACCTATTGTCCAGCCTTGGCCGTGTCCGCCCACTGCCGCTATCCGTCCCGTTAAAGGGTTGTTGATGGAACATTTTGGTGTGTGTGTGTGTGTGTGTGTGTGTGTGTGTGTGTGTGTGTGTGTGTGTGGTCGGGTGGTGTGCGTGTGCGTGCGGCGTGCGGCGTGCTGCGCGTGGTTTGGTGCTGGTGTGTGTGTGTGTGTTTGGTGTGTGTGTGTGTGTGTGTGTGTGTGTGTGTGTTGTGTGTGTGTGTGTGTGTTGTGTGTGTGGGTGTGTGTGTGTGTGTGTGTGTAGCTTCAGATTTAAAGAAAAAAGAAAAAAAGAAAAGAAACATGAATGACTGCTAAAGTTTTAAAACAAGGTCCAAAAGCATCAAAGAATTAAAAGCAACAACAACAAACAAACAAAAAGACAACGCTATTTATTAGGACAAAACACGACGTGCACTGTTGCTTTTTTCCCCCTTTTTTCTAAAGATTTTTTTTTGGGGGGGGGGGGGGGGGGGGGGGGGGATAATCCCCTTTTTCAAACTACAGAACAACACTTGCAAAGTTGTAAAGCGTATTATTATTATTTTTATTATTGCTTTTGTTGCTGTTTGGTAGTTTGCATGTCAAGAAAAGATGTCATCTTTTCTCTTGCTTGGCATGTCTGTTAGTCAAATCAGAATAT
>JABMCL010003854.1:420000-422500 GCA_018857735.1 Alviniconcha marisindica | reverse complement strand
TGTATTTTGGCTTTGTATAATCCTTTAGTCTCCAGAGGGCCAAATACTCGAGGTTTGTATTTTGGCTTTGTATAATCCTTTAGTCTCCAGAGGACCAAATACTCATGGTTTGTATTTTGGCTTTGTATAATCTTTTAGTCACCAGAGGGCCAAATACTCGAGGTTTGTATTTTGGCTTTGTATAATCTTTTAGTCTCCAGAGGGCCAAATACTCATGGTTTGTATTTTGGCTTTGTATAATCCTTTAGTCTCCAGAGGGCCAAATACTCATGGTTTGTATTTTGGCTTTGTATAATCTTTTAGTCACCAGAGGGCCAAATACTCGAGGAAACCTAGAGAAAAACAACATAGGTCAACCAAAAAAATAAGTTGTTTCGCTTCTCATCTCATTTTTCATCGCTTTTCACCGTTTAACTGTTGTTTAAGCGTCATTTTGTAGCTTGACAACGGGGATTGCCCTGAAAATGTGCAGGTTGTGTGTGTTTGTGTCCTAATAAATAAGCGTTCTTTTGAACCTTTTACGTGTTTGGATCTAAACCCCTTGTGTGTTGATTCTGCACGAGCGCTCTGGGCCTCGTTCTGTTTCAGATTTGTTCCATTTCACACTTACAAAAATAGGTACCTGCCTGTGGAGCGCCACCGAGGGCAGAAGATTGGACCAGAACGAGACCAGCCCTCAGCACCAGCCATGCCACAAAGGAGGACAGATTCACGTGAAAATGCTGGCGATGACGTCAGGCTATCTGCAACCGCCGTGACGTCACGTCACACGAGAGATGCTGGTTGGGCGTGGGCAGTGGATGCAGGCAAGTCGTTGACTAAAACGTTAACGGAAAGCATACTCATCAACAACAACACCACCACAACAACAACAACAAATCGCCTACGAAAATAAAAGTTGGTTCAGTCTTATGCATGTACAAACCTGTGTCGCCGAGCGTGTCTGAAATAGAGGTAAGTGTGTGTGTGTGTGTGTGTGGGGGGGGGGGGGTATCCTTTTCAAACCTGTGTCGCCGAGCGTGTCTGAAAAAGAGGTGTGTGTGTGTGTGTGTGGGGGGGGGTATCCTTTTGTTTTTCCTTTTTTTGTTTTGAGAAGGTACCTCTGATCAAATACATTCTACCCGCTGACGTTTGTTTATGTCTTCCAGGTGTATTCTGGACTCTGATGTGTGTTCCAGGTGTGTTCTGCACTCTGACGTTATTTGTGTGTTCCAGGTGTGTTCTGCACTCTGACGCTGTTCGTGTGTTCCAGGTGTGTTCTGCACTCTGACGTTGTTTGTGTGTTCCAGGTGTGTTCTGCACTCTGACGTTCGTGAGTTCCGGGTGTGTTCTGCACTCTGACGTTGTTCGTGTGTTCCAGGTGTGTTCTGCACTCTGACGTTGTTCGTGTGTTCCAGGTGTGTTCTGCACTCTGACGTTGTTCGTGTGTTCCAGGTGTGTTCTGCACTCTGACGTTGTTCGTGTGTTCCAGGTGTGTTCTGCACTCTGACGTTGTTCGTGTGTTCCAGGTGTGTTCTGCACTCTGACGTTGTTCGTGTGTTCCAGGTGTGTTCTGCACTCTGACGTTGTTCGTGTGTTCCAGGTGTGTTCTGCACTCTGACGTTGTTCGTGTGTTCCAGGTGTGTTCTGCACTCTGACGCTGTTCGTGTGTTCCAGGTGTGTTCTGTACTCTGATGCTGTGCATGGGCATTCAGAGGTCGAACGGTCTGTTCTTCGTGGAGCTGCAAGACAGATTCCACGTGTCTGCCTCCGCCGTGTCCATGGTGGGCGGAACATTTTCCGCAATTTACAGTGTGGGGGGTTGGTGCTGGTTCTCCTTCGTTGTTGACGTTGTTGCTGTTATCGTGTTGTCGTTGTTGCTGTTATTGTGTTGCTGTTGTTGTTGTTGTCTGCTTCCGCTGTGTCCACGGTGGGCGGAACATTTTCCGTCATTTACAGCGTGGGGGGTTGGTGCTGGTTCTCCTTCGTTGTTGTTGTTGTTGCTGTTATTGCTGTTGTTGTTGTTATTGCTGTTGTTGTTGTTGTTGTTGTTGTCTGCTTCCGCTGTGTCCACGGTGGGCGGAACATTTTCCGTCATTTACAGCGTGGGGGGTTGGTGCTAGTTCTCCTTCGTTGTTGTCGTTGTTGCTGTTATCGTGTTGTTGTTGTTGTTGTTGTTGTTGTTGTTGTCTGCTTCCGCTGTGTCCATGGTGGGCGGAACATTTTCCGTCATTTACGGTGTGGGGGGTTGGTGCTGGTTCTCCTTCGTTGTTGTCGTTGTTGCTGTTATCGTGTTGTCGTTGTTGCTGTTATTGTGTTGTTGTTGTTGTTGTTGTTGACTGCTTCCGCTGTGTCCACGGTGGGCGGAACATTTTCCGTCATTTACGGTGTGGGGGGTTGGTGCTGGTTCTCCTTCGTTGTTGTCGTTGTTGCTGTTATCGTGTTGTCGTTGTTGCTGTTATTGTGTTGTTGTTATTGTTGTTGTTGTTGTTGTTGTCTGCTTCCGCTGTGTCCACGGTGG
>JABMCL010003854.1:410000-415000 GCA_018857735.1 Alviniconcha marisindica | reverse complement strand
CCGGGTGTCATCGCCCACTACGGGCTGCTGAAGCCGCATCAGATGGCCATCCTGGCCCTCGTCCTGCAGGGAGCGTTGTGTCAGGTGAGACGAAGGTACGCTGGCAGTTGCTTTTCATGAGCTTAAATGTTGGAGCATGACCGGGTTGCTTCCGTGCCAGCACATCACTTCATTGTCTAGTTTTCCTTGTCGTAGACATGCACTCCTAAAACCCTATGAACTACGAGTCTTACTATTTGCGGTAGGCCTTCTAGATTCGGGTTCTCAACTCATGGTTGCGTTAACCGCGTTTGAATTTTTCATCCGTTGCATGTGAACACAGCTGGGGTAAAAAGCCCACCTCCACCACTCTACGTGTGTCTGAGCACAGCTTGAATGTTACTTCCCATCTTCGCATCTGGACACTGCTTCAACCGCCCCCCCTCCCCCCCCCCCACCCCATCTTGTATGTGTTGTATCTTTATGAATGGACGCAGCTGAACCTATAGAAGATAGGTATCCTGCATCTAAGTTTCCACCGTGTAACTGTTGTTCTATGGCTTGAAAAAAGGGGCTTATTCCCAAAATTCGCATGTTGTGTTTTGTCGTAATAAGTAGGTGTTTGGTTTCTGGTTGTTGTTGTTTGTTTTGTTTGATCCTTTTTTGTGTGTTTGATTCTGTTTTACCTGCGTTTGGATACAGCCTGAATACGCCACCGCTTGTACGTGAACCCAGCTGGGCTAACAGTCCCCCTCCCTCCCGTATATCTCAACACAGCTTGAATCCCTCACAGCACCCCCCCCCCCTCCCCCAACCAATCCTCCACCCCCCACTCCACCCATCCAACTTTCAGTTCAGTTCAGTTCAAGATTGTATTTATGCGCTCGGAAAAGCCCATATGCGCTCCACCCCGTCTCTCAGAAGTTTCCCCAACGTTGCTTTTGAAACGGTTCCAATGTTCGTCTAGGAAGCCTCTTTCAACACCTCTCTCCTCCAGGCGATCAGTGGTGTGATGTCCGCAGGTAGTGTCTCAAGGTTCTCAACACTTCAGATCTTCCGAGAAGCAAGCCACTTGCGAGGGTTGCTTTGCCCGCCAGTCTGTCTGCTCGGTCGTTTCGCTTCACTCCGGCATGTCCAGGGCAGTACACCCACAGGAGTTTTCGAAGGTGGATGTCGACCATCGACACATTCTAAAACTTTCGTTTGAACACTGTTTGGAAAGGGAGCTTCTCCTCCTACTGTACACTGCCTTAGCGTTCATGATCCACTCTTCTGTTGTTTTTTTTATTTTTATTTTTTATCCTTGTATGAGCATTAAACAAGCTAGGCTTATAGTAAATGCTCACAAACATAATTTACTAATTAATTCATTTTGCAACAGCGGGTATGTATGTTTATATTAAACAAAAACAAAAATTCTTTTTTTTCTTTTCACGTGCAGTTTTTGGCGCTGTTCAACACGTTCCGAGCCATGGTGGGATTCTGTGTGGGGTTCGGCTGCCTCTCGGGTGTCTTCTTCTCCATGACTCAATCCACCGTCGTGCAATTTGTCGGCGTCGAGGGCTTCCGCGTCACATTTGGCTTCATTCAGCTCTTCAACGGGCTGTCCTCTGCTGTAGGCTACCCTACAGTAGGTACGTAAGTCACCCAGCTCTTCAGTGAGCTGTTTGCTGTTGTAGGCTAGCCTACAGTAGTTACGTAAGTCATCCAGTTCTTCCGTGAATTTTCCTCTTTTGTAGTCTAACACTATTACGTAAGTCATCCAGCTCTTCAGTGAATATTCCACTGTTGTAAGCTATCGAACACTATTACGTAAGTCATCCAGCTCTTCAGTGAATATTCCACTGTTGTAAGCTATCGAACACTATTACGTAAGTCATCCAGCTCTTCAGTGAATATTCCACTGTTGTAAGCTATCGAACACTATAACGTAAGTCATTCAGCTCTTCAGTGAATTTTCCACTGTTGTAGGTTGTCTAACAGTATTGCGTAGTCGCCCACCTCTTCAGTGAATTTCCCACTGTTGTAGGCTACCTACCCAGCTCTTCAATGGGTTGTTTGCTTTTGTGGGCTACCTACATTAGGTATGAAAGTTACCCAGCTCTTCAGTGGCCTGTCCGCCGTTGTAGTCTACCTTACAGTAGGTACGTAAGTCATCCAGCTCTTCAGTGGGTTGCTCGCTGTTGTAGGCTACCCTACAGTATGTATGTATTGTTGTTGTCATATTAATCATTATTTTTCCCTAGCATTAAGCTTTTATCTTTCTGCCATTTTACTCCCCCCCCCAACTCCCAACCCCTCTCCCCCCCCCTACCCCCGCTGGGTGGCGACTATTTAATAAAGGAGATCAGTTTTTTTAAGGGTGACAGAGTGTGCCACAACAGAAGCTTTTTCTCAGCTTCCATGCTTTCTTGCAGTTCATCGTGTGAGCATTCATCCGCTTTTCTTCTTTCTTTTGTTGCAGGTGCTTTGAAAGACATCAGCGGAACTTACGTCACGTCATTTCACTTCCTAGGTGTCACAGAATTTGTTGCTGCCAGTGTTCTTGCGTCACTTCCGTTTTTGTGTCGTCTGCAGCGAAAATTGGAAGCCAAGAGAGATAAACGTGCTGAGAACAACGGTGGACATGAAGTTGTTCCTTTGGCGAGTACACTTTCAAATGACTCTTGATACATGGTTCTTGAGTACAGAATTAAACAAATCTACAAAATCCTCGCGCTCATGTGCGCGTCTGTGCATGTGCGTGTATATCCACGTGCGTGTGCGTGTGTGAATATGCTCGTGCGCATGTGCTTGTGTGTGTGTGTGTGTGTGTGTGTGTGTGTGTGTGTGTGTGTGTGTGTGTGTGTGTGTGTGTGTCTGTGTGCGCGCGCGTGTGTGAACCTAATGGAACAGAAAGCACGTACGTAGATATAGATTTTGAACTGAACTGTACTGTATTATGTTACATTGTATTACGAAAACATTGGGTTCAAGTCATCTGTTATGTAAAACTGTCCACAACTGACCTTATCAGTTGACCTAACGCGCTGGCGTGACCCAGTTTTTCGTCACTCTGAAGACCCAACGTCTCCAACATAATCTCTGCCACAGAAAAAAAGTTCATCTGCGATGCCTTCTTGTTCAAGGTATTTAGCAAGAGTAATATACAAGTTGCGTCGAAATCACAAAATGTGACATGCGTTTGTAAAAATATATGTTAAACACATACTACTTGAATGTCCTATTACCGAAACCACAGAGTTATTTAAGAAAAACGGATATGACTTTAATGCTTGCAACAAAGTAAGAGATATTTTGTATCATACTGACGTTATCAAGCCTATTGTTAAATCGGTTGTTCATAGTCCTGTGGTTAAGTTAATATAATACTATATGTTCTCTCTCTCTCTCTCTCTCTCTCTCTCTCTCTCTCTCTCTCTCTCTCTCTCTCTCTCTCTCTTTTTGTTTTTGTTTTGTTTTGTTTTGTTTTTGTTGGGGTGGGTGGGGGGGGGGGGGGGTATATCACCTCGATGTGAACAGACATAAACTAAAACACTGACTGATTGATTTGATCTCTGCCACAGCTTGCGAAGGGAACATTGATACCGAGACTCGTCAAAAAGGATCATGAAACCGAAAGCGAGGCTGGGTCACGTAAACATGGCGAGATAGTGTAGAGAGATTTTCGTCTGTACGATAGCGTGCACTTCTAATTAAGCCTCGTTTTCGTTCTTGGTTGTCTTGGAGACCTCGCTTCATGAATATTCCTTGGGAGGAAAAAAAGAAGAAAAAAAGAAGAAAGTTGACTGCCATTAAGATCAAACCATACATAAGTTTTAATAAAACTAAAAACTGGCACGTTTTCAATGAAACCATTTTTCTAGCAACCAACAGACAGGTAATACATTAACAAACAATGATAGGAACACAATTTGATGTACGTAGCTTTCATCTGGTGGAGGTGAGGTTTTGTGGAGAATGCCAACGGAAGACTGGTATGCATATAAAATGATCGTGATGTAATCATTTATTACATCACGCCAAGCCGTTGCTTGATTCAGAAAGGTGGTTTCACTGAAAAGCTGCACATTTTTGCAATGCCTAGTTAAAATGCCATTCTTTTTAACTGTTCATTTGTGTATGTGTCTTTATCTTAAATGGTCTGCTTTGTTTTTTCCGGATGAGTATGTGTCTTGGAGTTTTGTAACCGAGACGAAACAATGTAATTTTTCAGATAAATTTCGGACACATTCCGCGTTCACCACTGCAGTCACCTTAGGCGTAGATTTGTGTACACACATTTTGAAAACTATAAGCTAGCAGGTCGACTAGCTCTCTGACGACCTGTTAAAATCCTCTTGGTCTACACAGCTGAGTATGCAGGAGACATTCTGCCTACGTCTTGCAAAGAGAATGCTATACGCAGAAAGAGTGCTAACTATACGTAGGAGAGACAGTCTGCTTACGCCTTTCAAAGTGAATGCTATACGCAGAAAGAGTGCTAACTATACGTAGGAGAAACAGTCTGCTTACGTCTTGCAAAGAGAATGCTATACGCAGAAAGAGTGCTAACTATACGTAGGAGTGACAGTCTGCTTACGTCTTGCAAAGAGGGTGTTATACGCAGGAGATGGTCTCCCTATGTCCTGCAAAGAGAACGCTATACGCAGAGAGAGTGCTAGCTAACTATACGTAGAAGAAACATTCTCCCTACGTCTTACAAAGAGAGTATTATCCGCAGGAGACATTGTGCCTAAGAGCGCTATACGCAGGAAACATACTGCCTTGCAAAAAGAGCGCTATACGCAGGAGACATTCTGCCTTGCAAAAAGAGCGCTATACGCAGGAAACAGCCTGCCTTGCAAAAAGAGTGCTATACGCAGGAAACATACTGCCTTGCAGAAAGAGTGCTATACGCAGGAGACATTCTGCCTTGCAAAAAGAGCGCTATACGCAGGAAACAGCCTGCCTTGCAAAAAGAGTGCTATACGCAGGTGACATTCTGCCTTTGCAGAAAGAGTGCTATACGCAGGAGACAT
>JABMCL010003854.1:402500-405000 GCA_018857735.1 Alviniconcha marisindica | reverse complement strand
TGTGTTGGTGTCAGTTGCTGTGCTGTCTCATTGTTATTATTGTCACTTGCTGTGTGTTTGTGTCACTGTGCGTTGTTGGTGTATTACTGTCACTGTGCTGTGTGTTGGTGTCAGTATGCTGTGTGCCGGTGTTCATTACTGTCACTGTGCTGTGTGTTGTGTCAGTATGTGTGTGCCGGTGTATTACTGTCACTGTGCTGTGTGTTGGTGTCAGTATGTGTGTGCCTGTGTATTACTGTCACTGTGCTGTGTGTTGGTGTCAGTATGCTGTGTGCCGGTGTCATTACTGTCACTGTGCTGTGTGTTGGTGTCAGTATGCTGTGTGCCGGTGTCATTACTGTCACTGTGCTGTGTGTTGTGTCAGTATGCCAATGTCATTACTGTCACTGTGCTGTGTGTTGGTGTCAGTATGCTGTGTGCCGGTGTCATTACTGTCACTGTGCTGTGTGTTGGTGTCAGTATGCTGTGTGCCGGTGTCATTACTGTCACTGTGCTGTGTGTTGGTGTCAGTATGCTGTGTGCCGATGTTATTACTGTCACTGTGCTGTTTGTTGGTGTCAGTATGCCAATGTCATTACTGTCACTGTGCTGTGTGTTGGTGTCAGTATGCTGTGTGCCGGTGTCATTACTGTCACTGTGCTGTGTGTTGGTGTCAGTATGCTGTGTGCCGGTGTCATTACTGTCACTGTGCTGTGTGTTGGTGTCAGTATGCTGTGTGCCGATGTTATTACTGTCACTGTGCTGTTTGTTGGTGTCAGTATGCCAATGTCATTACTGTCACTGTGCTGTGTGTTGGTGTCAGTATGCTGTGTGCCGGTGTCATTACTGTCACTGTGCTGTGTGTTGGTGTCAGTATGCTGTGTGCCGGTGTCATTACTGTCACTGTGCTGTGTGTTGGTGTCAGTATGCTGTGTGCCGATGTTATTTCTGTCACTGTGCTGTGTGTTGGTGTCATTGGTATCACACTGCAATGTGAACCAGGTCTGGACGCTCTCCACACCCTGACCTCCACACAGACCTATGAACTGCGTGTGGATCTGGAGGACTGGGTCGGCAACAAGTTCTTCGCCACCTACAGCAACTTCTCCGTCTCCGACAGCTCCGACAACTACCGCCTCCACTTCAACAGTTTTAAGGGTGGCACTGCTGGTAAGCTGTAAGATGAATGAATGAATGAATGAAACTTTATAAATGACGTATAAAACCTCCACACAAAACCTTGCGTGATCACAGCGCCAGATACTCACAGTGCACACATGTAGGCTAGACTATCACAAGCTAAAACTACTAAAAGACATTCATGCCAGTAAAGTACAAACAGCTCCTACCCACGCCCGCCCCCTCTTGAAGGTGCAACTAACTATACATAGTAGTTAAATGTAGAAATATATACAGGGTTAGAAACAATTAATAAAACAAAATCAGTATTTATGGCACTGTACTTTACCCCACACACGCACTAAGATGCACGTACTCATCTGTAGTCATCTTGGCAATGTCCACTTTTAGCACCGTCGGTTCACGGTCCGCAAATGGTATGAGAATGTGTGTGTGTGTGTGTGTGTGTGTGTGTGTGTGTGTGTGTGTGTGTGTGTGAGAGAGAGAGAGAGAGAGAGAGAGAGAGAGAGAGAGAGAGAGAGAGAGAGAGAGAGAGAGAGAGAATGTGTGTGTGTGTTTTTCTGTGTGTGTGTTGTTTTTCTGTGTGTGTGTGTGTGTGTGTGTGTGTGTGTGTGTGTGTGTGTGTGTGTGTGTGTGTGTGTGTGTGTGAGTGAGAGAGAGAATGAGAGAGAGAGTGAGAAAGAGAGAGTGCGTGCCTGTGTGTGTGTGTGTGTGTGTGTGTGCGTGCGTGCGTGTGTGTGTGTGTGTGTGTGTGTGTGTGTGTGTGTGTGTGTGTGTGTGTGTGTGTGTGTGTGTGTGTGTGTGTGTGTGTGTGTGTGTGTGTGTGTGTGTGTGTGTGTGTGTGTGTGTGTGTGTGTGTGTGTGTGTGTGTGTCTGTGGACGGAATAAACTTGAAGTATGCAATACGCTGGCATATCCAGTTCATTCCGTACTATGCCAGTATTATACACAAGCACACCAACAACCACACAACACCACACACACACACACACACACACACACATACACAACAACACACACACACACACACACACAACACACACACACACCAAATAAACACACACACACACACACACACACACACACACACACACACACACACACACACACACACACACACACACACATCCTCAAACCATGTGCGGACAGCGAACCGACTGGGGCTGAAAGTGGATATTGCCGTCATCTTCACATCACTTCAACAACTCAAGTAACTGCTTACGCTGACCAGAGAAACCGGCGCTTAGAGCAGGAAAGCGATGACATACCTCGGCTGCGTTTGGCAGGTGACGCTTTGGCGGAGCACAACGGTCGGCAGTTCTCCACACACGACGTTGACCACGACGCCCTCGCCACCAGCTGTGCCCAGGAGTACCGGGGG
>JABMCL010003854.1:392500-397500 GCA_018857735.1 Alviniconcha marisindica | reverse complement strand
CACACACACACACACACTAACACATTAACACACACACACGCGCACGCACACACGCACACACACATGCACGCACGCACACACACGCACGCACGCAAGCACACACACACACACACACACACACACACACACACACACACACACACCCGATGATCGATTCGTTAATTTCAGTCAGATATAGTTACTAGGACACAAGGGACAAACAATTGTAATACTCCGTTAATGCCTTGTACATGTAATTAAGCTGACAAGGCTACAGCAACCTCAAGTGCTGCACTACCCAGCCATTGTTATCAGTGTGTACATTACTTCTTTTGTCCCAACAATGGAGTGCTTGCCAGCGTTTGGCTTTGTAAACTATCGGAAACATGCTGGTGCATGCGATTTGCACACCCCGGCTGTACCAACACTCTAAGAGATTATGCACCGAAAGTTGACTCTGGGAAAATAATATCTTGCTGCACCGGGAATCGAAAAGCCAGACGCAATACTGACGCGGATTCGAGTCCCCAGTGCATCAAGGGATTTTTTCTCTCCCTGAGTCAGCCTTCAGTGCAGACTCTCTTACAATGTTCGTACTGCCCCGTGTACAGTAATCGCATGCACCAACACAATAATTATGTGCACATGGGAAAAATTCCAAACACTGGGAGCCATACCATTGTTCGGACACACGTGGTAGCTGGCAGGTTAAAGCGAAAAACACGTAAACCCTATGTGTGTGGCTTCGAACAGCACCGTAAACTGGTGGTGATAAGGTTGCATGACGTAGGGCATACACAGAACGTGCTCCATGACGGCAGCAGTTTCACGTGGTAACCAGCCACATAACAACCAAACAGCATTGCAAGTACACCACTTCGGTGGGTATTCAAAACGCTCGGTGCAAAGACGAACAGGGTGATCGACCTATTTTATTCCGCGGGTCAGCACGGGAACTACATCATCTCTACCCTACGCAGGAAGATTATAACTGGAACAACTGAAGCTGAATGGATGGAGGTCAAACAAGAACGGATGAAATGTCTACCTGTGCCGGAGCAAAGCTTAATTGCATGACTATTTTTTTTAAAGACAGCCCCAAAATCGACCATTTCTCACAACTTAACTGTTGAAATTCTGTCTCATACTTGTCTTTTGTAAAATTTTCGACACATCTTAATTATGAAATGTATACTTATTAATGTCTTTACACACAACAAATGATATCAAGTTTGAATTTGACAGGCTGAGTGTGTGTGTGTGTGTGTGTGTGTGTGTGTGTGTGTGTGTGTGTGTGTGTTGTGCGTGCGTGCTTGTGTGCGTGGTGTGTGTGTGTGTGTGTGTGTGTGTGTGTGTGTGTGTGTGTGTGTGTGTGTGTGTGCGCGCGCGCGTGCGTACGTGCGTTCATTTCACTGTTTAGCAAAATTCAGACAATCGTCTACATTTCTGTACAAAATGTGCAACAATACTGATTTACACACATAGGAAGGCAATTTCTTGTCCTTTCTGTTATCACGACTTGCTCTTGTGTTATTGTAATGAGTACGCGCGTGTGCGTGGCTATGTGTAGCACATAGGTTACGGACGCACTCATGTCGCCCATACTGATGTTTTTCTTGTATTATTTATTTATTTATTTATTTATTTATTTATTTATTTTTATATTATTATTATTGTAAACCGCCTAGGGTAGCAGGGAAGTCACTGCATAAGTGTAGCGTTATTCATTTATTTCACAGTAACGTCACATATCTATGTGACGTCATATCTCTGTGACGTTTATATGACACACAGTTCTCATAATTACCACTGTAATGAAATATGAAGACAAAACTTTCACAGCCAGTGTTTCATAATTCGCGGTAACCCACGAAGAAAACCCATTGTGGGAGCTATTTATCACACGTACATACAATAAATCATACTGGTGTGGATCCAGCTTAGAGCGTGAGATGACAACACAACCTTCTACTCAGTCTTCGGTGACAGCCTTTTTACGCTGTGCAGCTAAATGCGCACCGCAAGGAATTAGGCTCATTTTCAGTGCATTCACCGTCAGATGTATCTACGTGTATCGTCTTTTTATTGACACAGATGAGCAGGACACTGATAACACACTTCGGTAACAGCGTTTACAGAAAGCGAAGGAGAAAGAATTTAAATCATTGGTCCGTGCAATGTGTCCGTAGGCCTACTGACAAACGACTCGAGACGCCGGCCAACAACACGTGCAACCAAACACCGAAAACATCTGAAATAGCAGTCTTGTAACAAAGTCTATGCCACTATTCATTAATATCCAAACGCTTCTTTGGCTTGCGTATCTATTCAATCGTAACAAAGTCTATGCCACTATTCACTAATATCCAAACGCTTCCTTGGCTTGCGTATCTATTCAATCTGAAATAGTAGCCTAGTAACAAAGTCTATGCCATTATTTATTAATATCCAAACGCTTCTTTGGCTTGCGTATCTATTCAATCTGAAATAGCAGCCTTGTAACAAAGTCTATGCCACTATTCATTAATATCCAGACGCTTCTTTGGCTTGCATATCTATTCAATATTGACAGTACAGTTCAACTTATCTCCGTTGAAAGGAGTGTAAAATTCACAGACGACTCACGTCGAACTGGCAAAGATTGTCACGTGACAATGCCCACCAGACGACAAGGCACACGAGACTGAGCAGTAACTCTGCCCCACGTCGGGGTGACAGTCGAAGTTGTATTTTCGTGTCATTTGAAGGGGTTGTTTGGCGATAAAAACGGCATGACCTGGATAGCTTTCGCTACACAACCAGGGTTTGCAACGGTATTCGCTTTTTGTTCAAGTCCAAATGCCTTCTTGATATACTTCAGTATTTTTTGAATCGCTTAGAAGCCTATATACTTCAATACAGAGCGGAACACGGTCAACATTGGCTTGCACTTCTTCAGTTTGCATGCACCATTATGCTTATCATATCCTGAAGTCTTCAAGGATTTGAACGGAGTACCTTTTAACAGCTATGGCTTTCAAATGAGGTTTAACCGCTAAATGGGATAAGGCAGTGGACGCAAAACTGAATTCAGCAGGCGGCCCTGGGCGTAATGGTAATGCCGTGAAAAGTCCAGGTGACATGATTGTGTCCCAGAGCAGAACTAGATATTCCTTGTTTTAGTTGCACAGGAGGTGTTCTGGAGTTACACCTCCGCAACACCTTATTAATTTTTGGCCACACCCACACGGCATAGTAAAGGTGCACTCCTGTGTAGGTACATAGGAGTTACGAGAAAGGTACCGTTTAAGCTCCGCCCCAAAGATAGGAAAAAGGTGTCCGATGGGTACTGAAAATGTGCGTGCCCCTAGGGGAAACAAAAACCGAGGAAACAGAGGAATAAAATAAGTGAAGACACAGCAGTTACTCCCCTTCGGAAAACTGAGACTGACTAAGGGTGACTTGATCTTTTCCACTCATGCTTCGGAACGGACTTCAGACAACTGTGTTTTTGGGGTTGAACTAGACAAAATCACAAGCTGCTTGGCCTACTTACAACAGTAAATAGCATGCACGCCTCTTCTGCTCAGGTTTTCCTGAATCTGTCTAGTGAATTTCCTGTGTGGGCTTATCGCGTAAAAATTAATCATTGGCTATTTTTGCATGCGGCTGCCCATATGGCAAGGTAATCAAAATCGCGGTCACAGACAATCCTCTGTCTTCGAAATGCACAAAATGTGTCATACCATACATTTTGTTTAATGTCCTCAGGTGCTAAAAAGCATATTAGGGACAATAAAATTGGTCAATGTACAGTTGCACAGATATACCGGGTGACCCCCGAGTGTTCAGCAATACAGCATACTGAAACGAGAGATATAAAATGAGAATGTTTTGTTAACACCCTTCAGTCCCTAATAAGCCTTGTGGTTTCTGTGGACGCTAAGCACGAGGTTTACTTTAACATCCCCTCCCCGTCTCTAATAAGCCTTGTGCTTACTTAACGCACCATGTTTACTTGTAATACCTCTTCAAAGCTCAGGAGTTGTGTGAAAGTCGAGGTGGCCGTCCTGGGCTCCCGACCCTATTAAGCCCTGTGGTTTCTGTGGCTGTAAAGCAACATTGAACTGAACTGTTAACATTCAGATAAACAGTGTAGGATATAAACGCAAGGTGAAAGGGAAAAGGATGAGGTTGTCGGTGTTAGTCAATAAAATGTAGCCTTGTGACTTTGCCCCTCACAATTAATGGAAGATGGCTTACACCGCTGTTAATGCAGAATCATTATGGTGGTGACAGTGTTGCGTTGGTATAGTTTTCTTTCCCCCTACCTCTTTGAGTTCGGTTCCCTCCAGTACCTCGGCGTTTAGTAAGTCACCACCACCAACCACCACCACCAACAACAAGAGTTGGGTAGGAAGGAGGGGGGCCGCCAAGAAAGAGATGCAATGTGAAGAATGAAGTGATCTGATGCAAAATGGCATGTGTCACTATACAAAATATGGGCATTTATGATCGGTGTGAGAAAGATGTTAAAAAGTGTCATCCACATTCTTTGAAGCCAGAGGATGGTCTGTTGCGGCACGTTTTGTCACTACGGCACATTTTGTCACCTTAGTGAGGTAATGAGGTAGTGACAAATTGTGAACGCATTGCACCTTTTTTTCTCTCACTTGGATATCATTTTGTTCAATTACTCCGTACAATGAATAGTTTGATTGATTGGTTCATCACTTCCTTCTTTACTTTCGTCACTCATTTTATCGTTTATTTGCTTGCCTTTTGAGCTATTCATTTATTCATTTGTTCGTTTATTAATCGAGTGTGTGTGTGTGTGTGTGTGTGTGTGTGTGTGTGTGTGTGTGTGTGTGTGTGTGTGTGTGTGTGTTTGTGTGTGTGTGTTGGGGGTCCGTTTCTTATTATTTTTCATCATTCACTCATTCGTTCGTTTGTTCTTCATTGATCGATTGACTTATTCCTCCTTCCTTCACTTATTCACTGAGTGATAGACTGAACCATCGATTCATTCCCTTCTTCATTTA
>JABMCL010003854.1:370000-387500 GCA_018857735.1 Alviniconcha marisindica | reverse complement strand
GGTATTGAATAATCTTGTGCTTTGAGCATGTGTTGTGGATGCCCTGTAGATATAACACGTTTGATGGAAGACTGCATTGGTTTGGTGGGGTTGCAGGTAAACGTGGACTGACCTTGCTGTTTTTTTTTTTTTTTTTTTTTTTAAAAAAAAAAATGTTTCATTTATAGTGCGTACTGGTGTTAGGGCATACTATGCGCCTAACAAGTTTTCGTCTTACTATGTTCCCCAGGTATTCTCAATGGTCACGTAAAAATGTGGTCGAACTTCTTTCGAAAATTGTCATTTGTGACCGCACACACACCGACAACAAAAACTCCGTCAATATTTATATTTTTAAGTAGGAGGCTGCTCCACTGTATCAGCCTTGCTACTTGCACTGCACACCGGACTTAGAACTAAAGTTACACACACTTCTTGATTTTTTTTTTGTTTTTTGTTAGAACTTTCATATATATATATATATATATATAATTTAAAAAAAAAAAAGAGGAAAGAGGAGAAAAGAGAGAGAGAGAGAAGGGGAAGACAGACAGACAGACAGGGGCAGACAGACAGACAGACAGGGAAAAGAAGAAAGGGAAAAAAAGTTTTGTGTGGTTGTGGTGGGCTGCGTCGGCAGTACCCTACAGCAGGGAAAGTGAGGAGAGGATTTAAACTCCATACACTAACGTATCCACCTGACAGATGCCGAAACAAAAATGGCTGACTTCGCGCTGAGAGCAAAATTAAAACGTCAGCTCCCGTGTCACTACGTGCTAATTCTAGACGGGGCTATCCCATCAGGGCATGCACTCTGACAAGCTTTGTTCATTTCCCTTGCGACGTATTCCCCCCTGTAATGATCGGGAAGCATTCATGGCAAGGGCCCAGATTCTGGATGTGATTCGTTATGTTTTACTTCCGCAACATCCAAGCGATCTCGACGAGGTCACTAGTCGTGAAAACGCTAACCTGTCGTGAAAACGCTAACCTGTCGACAATAAAAGCAGGCAGTGTAGTCCCGAGCGAAATCGCTAGCCTAAGTCTCGGGGGTCCTGGCCCAAGGTACGGCTCGGCTTTGGCTATGAAAGCTGAACCCAATCTTTCAACAACAACAAAAAAGCTTGTTTGCCGTGTTTAAAAAGTGCATGTTTTGTGTGTGTTTTTGTGTGTTTTTTGTGTGTGGGGTGTTGTATGTGTGTGTGGGGGTGTTTGTGTGTGTGTGGTGTGTGTTTTTGGATGTGTGTATGTGTATGTGTGTGTGTGTGGTGCGTCGTTTTGTGTGGTGTATTAGTGTGTGGTGGGTGCGTATGTGTTTTGGGGTGTGTGTGTGTGTGTGTGTGTTGGTGTTTTGTGTGTTGTGGTGTTTTGTTGGTGCACACACCGGGGGCTTTCGTGCGTTCTTTTGCCCTGTGTATCAGCAGTGCGTGCGTGCGTGCGTGGTGTTGTGTGTGTGTGTGGTGTGTGTGTGTGTGTGTTGTGTGTGTTGTGTGTGTGTGTTGTGTGTGTATGAGTGCGTTCGTGAGTGCGTCGTTTTGGGGGGTGTATCAGTGTTGTTTTGTGTTGGTTGCGCGCGGCGCGTGTTTTGTTTGTGTGTGTTGTGTGTGTGTGTGTGTGTGGTGTGTGGTGTGTGTGTGTGTGTGTGGGGGGGGGGTTTTTGCCTGGGTTCCCTTTTGTTGGCCGTGGTTTTTTTGTGTGTTGGGGGTGTGTGTGTTTTTGTGTGTGTGTGTGGGTGTGTGGTGTGTGTGTGTTTTGGGGTTTCGTGCGTGCGTGTGGGGGTGTTGTGTGTGCGCGTGCGTTTCTGTGTTGTGTGTGTTGTGTGTGTGTGTGTGTGTGTGTGTGTGTGTTTGGTGTGTGTGATTTTGTGTCTATATATGGCGGCATGTTTGAAAGGTGGTGTAAAAAATTTTTTTTAATCAAATAAGTTTTTTTTTGAGGGGGTAGACCATAATATTTTAAACCACTAGTAGACTTCTTCCACCGGAGCAGCCACAATCGGCAGTTTTATTTTTCTGCTGCTAGTATGCGGTCCCTTGCTGCCACCGGTCGTTAGGCCTTCGTTTTAAAAAGGGCATGAGGTGTTTATCTGACCAGTGCAACGATGTTAGTGCAAACTGTTTATAAAGTGAGACAGGCGGGTTTTTGAGTCTGCACAAGTGTTCACTCAAAACACTGAAAAGGTCTTCCCCTGTCTCTATCAGGAGTTGAATCCACGGTAGCTTTGATTTCATTGGATCAGCAGCATAGCGCTAACCACTGAGCTACGGCCATTTCAGTCATGTAGGTTGCCAGGACAAAACGGGGCATGGTCGATTAAGACAAGTACAAGTGAGCCAGAAATTGCGCTTGTCTACGGGAGGTAATCAATGAAAAATAATCATGGGCTGAGAGTGACAGCCTAGTACCTTGAAGACACCCTCTGAGTACTGCAGGCGTGCCTTTTATGCACTTTCCAGACACTTTCCGAGCAACTTTTGAATACCCAAACAGAACGAGGACTACAGAGGTGTTCACAGTGTATTCAGGAGGTGCACCTCTAGACGTCATTTGCATATGTTAGTAATACCATTTAAACACCTTTTGTGGACTCTTCCAGGGGTATTACACGGAAGATGTGTCTGACGGGCAGTCGTTAATAAACACTGACGCTAACACGACGGAGGCGTACACAGTAAGTGTTTGTGTGTGTGTGTGTGTGTGTGTGTGTGTGTGTGTGTGTGTGTGTGTGTGTGTGTGTGTGTGAGAGAGAGAGAGAGAGAGAGAGAGAGAGAGAGAGAGAGAGAGAGAGAGAGGTTGTGTGTGTGTGTGTGTGTGTGTGTGTGTGTGAACATGTTACTTGCTCTGGGGTAAAAATTCTGATAAAATCGTGTGTTTATCCGTAACCATCGGTTTCCCTGGATTTCATCAACCTCTTTGCATCGTCAATCACCAGTCCCCTCACCCGTCCCGTTTCTCGATTAAAATAATGTGATTGAGTGTCATCCACAAGTGTTGCCGTGCGGTAAGAGATCGTTTCCATACACGAAGGCTTGAACAAAAGTCTGAAACAGAATGACTGCTAGCGTTCTCAAACAAATAAGCGTTCGTTTGAACCTTTTTGTGTTTGAACGCTTGAACAGTTTATGAAAAAGAGTACAAAAGAGTACAAATTAAGCAAATTTGTAAGTTTGTAGGCTAGCAAGTATTTTTTATATATCTTTTTGTGTTCATGTCACCAGAAGAAACCAACACATTAACCTAAAAAGCATAATCGCAAAATACATTGCCATTTATCAGACGGCAAGCAGTATAGTTGTTATAGCTTTATCAGTATATCGAATGTCGAGGGCGCGTAGCTAATTCTTTCGCCAGATTTACAGGCAAGGATAAGATAACGTCTGACGTTGTACTTGAACTTTGTCATGTCATAAACACAGGGGCGGCGATAGCTCGTTTAACCCTTTCATTGCCATGCTCGCCCCGTCGTTATTCGGAAAACGACCAACAAAGTGCCAAATTTCAAATGATTAAGGTCTTTCTTTGCATGAGTATTTGAAAAGACTTCTATCAAAATGCACAGTATTGAAAGCAGATTACCAGACATCACAAGCTGAAAGTAGAGGACCATCAAAATATGTTATTTGCAGGCGGGTATGTATGCACTTTTCAGCCTGGACATTTTACCGGCTAGGGCAATGAAGGGGTTAATTTGGTAGAGCATCCGATTGAAAAAGCCAGGCGCAATACTGACTGACGCGGGTTCGAGTCCCAGGTACAGGGCTCCCAAAGTCAGCTTGCAGTGCAGGCTCTCCTACGGTGTCCGTACAACCCCCGTGTGCAATCGCATGCATCAACATCTGTGTGCACGTTAAAAATCCCAAACACTGGCAGCCACACCATTGTCTGGACACACAGAAATACCACACACACTGATAGGAATGGGTAGCGCTGCTCTTGCGGCTGCTGTGCCTTACCCAGGTAAGGTGACCCGAATTTCCCGCAAAGGACAGAAGAGTACACACACTCAGCACACACACACACACACACACACACACACACACACACACACACACACACACACACACACACACACACACACACACACACACACACACACACACACACACACACACACACACACACACACACACACACACACACACACACACACACACACACACACAAACACAATCAATTATGATGCAATAAAAGTTCACTAACTGACATCGCTTATACGTTATAGGCGATATTTCCCTAATCAACGTTTTGTATACACTCAATGCAAAACCAACATTTTTTATACACTCGATGCAAAAGCGACATTTTGAATACATTCAGTACAAAACCGACGTTTTGCATACACTCAGTGCAAAACCACTCCCTAACAAAGGCGTCCACGTTTTTGGTAACACTGGATTTCAGTTAGCTATCGCCTTGTTTCCTGAAGTGTTTCAATGGAACGGTATTTTACGTTGTGGACACCGCTCGAAAATCTATCCGGGGGGGGAGAGAAAAATTGAGGTATTTTTGATACAAAAATTCAACAGCATTACAGCAGTGGAAAAGGCTGTGTGAATGATTCTTAAATGGCAGTTGTCAGCAAGAGTCGTCGAGAGTAGCAAATGTTTAAGTACAAGCAGCAGATCACGTCAAGGGGTCTGGCATAAAATGTCTGTAAGATAAAGGCAATTTAAAAGACTCATTAAGTACATACAGTAAGCCTCTCATTTTCAAGACACTCGTATAATAAAATACACATTAGTGCTAATATGTCTTCCTTTTTTTCTTCTTTCTTTTCTTCAGATTGGTAGTTACATGGCAAGCTGCAGACGATACACAAGACGTCAGGGAGACGGACATTTAGCCACGTCCTCGTCGGTCATCCTGCCCTGTTGACCAGTTGCACTCACCTAGCGACGTCATCGGCTAAGTATGGCCTCACGGATACCCTTTGGAACGTATGATCTGGGCGCAATTGTAAGTGACAAGAACTGGGACCTACTTCTGTCTTTCCTCAAAGAGGACTTGATTAAGGATGATAGAGCGCTCAGACGGATGCTCATTGAGATCAGTATGTATGCTGATGACTGTGAGGTTAAGAGATTCTTACCCCACTGTCCGGACAGCCACCTTGACCTTGTTTTCACCCACGTTATGAAACGGAAGCTCTGGCAATGTGTAGCTGCTGTGTTGGACCGAGGCGTGGGTGAAACACAATACAAACAGGCGGAACAACACGTCTGCAAATATGGAAGTGATTCTGATATTGCTGACATACTGTGCCGTTGCCCCGTTGACACGTTGGACTCAGTGGTGTCTAAGCTGGTGCAGATGAACCAGTGGAAGGCCGTTGGCGTAGTCATTAAGCGAGGTGTCAGTGAAATGCAACAGCTCTGGGCTGTGAAGACAGCCATTCGCCTCCAAAAGGAGTCCAAGCATATATCAGAACTTTTACCATCTTTGTTAGACAGTTGTTCTGCAAACATTTCACGTGCGATTTTCACTCAGCTTGTGATGTCTGGTAACTGGAACGCCGTCGTAGGGGCACTGAAGCATGTTAGTCTCACACAACGTAGATGGGCCATTGAAAAGGGTAGCATGCTGGCTACGGATGAAGTGTTCAGAGATCTTCTTTTAAAATACTGTGATCACGACCAGTTAGAATCCGTGTTGGCGCAGGCCGTTGTCCGCGGTATGTGGTCCACTGTAGCTGCCATTGTAAAGCGTGGGGTGAGCGACAGACAGAGCAGGCGGGCTCTCCACGAAGCATGCCGACGTGCCGACGAGGGCTACATAATGGAAGTAACACTTCCCCTTTGCTCTAGCGACATGATGGACTCTGTCCTGACCACGCTGGTGACGCGACGCCTGTGGAAAGCCGTTGCTGAAGTGCTGAAGCGAGGTGTCAGCAATGAGCAATGTTTCTGGACTGCAGTTCAGGCCGCTGAAAATGCCGATGATCCAGCGCTCCGGGAAATTATGACCTGCTTATTAGGTTACCAATATTGTTATGTGCTCATTAAGGCAGTGATACAAGGCCAATCGCGTGTTGTTTACCAACTAGCGGAACTATCTGATCTGGACTCACACGTTATAGAAATACTCCTAGGTTTTTCGACTATGGACGCCAAGAACAGGGACAGTGTTGAAAGAGATGCGATTCCAAGAGACGAAATGTTATCATCAACCCAACTGTCTGAAATTTACGCTGAGATAATTAGTTTTATAATAGAAAACAGCAAAGCTGATCAGGAGAAGAACCTCGACCTGCAATCCATAGAGGGAATTGCTCGTGACTGGACCTTGAGATTGGAAGCTGCTGGTAAACTTCAGTCAGTGTCAATGAACTCCTTCGAGGAATTTGTCACTATGTACTATTCGTCCAGAACTGGGGTTGAAAACGATCGCCTTTTACTAGTGGTTTTTTCCATCATTCCTCTTTTCTACGAGCTTCAGAATGCCTGCTTGAAAGTGATGGTGCGCGAAAAGAGATGGGACGTGATCAGCTGTGCATGCTTATCGCACGTGTGGGAGAACATCCGGCGAGAGCTGTTCCAGGCTGCCGTCCAGCAGAGACAGTGGGGCGTGGTCAAGCAGTGGGCCGACCACTCGCTGTATGACGATCAGCGGCACTGGGCTTTGGAAGAGGCATACACAGAGAAGCAGTGGGAGGTCTACATGCTGCTGGCTGACCAGGGGCTGACGGAGGTGGAGCTGATGCGTGTGCACAACCGGCTGGGCAGGTACGCAGACTGGCGCACCGTTCTGCAGCTGCTTGAGCGGGGAGCTGATGTGCGCGAGGTCAAAGAACTGCTCGAAAATGTAATGAACGGGCGGATAAAGTCAACTCAAAACATCGAATGGACTAAGCGGAGGCACGCACAACTGGCACGTTTGGAACACAGGTTAAACCGTACCTTCAGAGCATTTGGCACAGCCTTGCGGAAAGGGAAATGGCGTGCAATCATGCACGTCATCCGACGCAGTCCCAGTGAAGAAGAGATAGACATGACCCTGGAAGCTGCCATGGAACAGGGAGTGTGGCACGTGGTGATGCAGCTGGTGAGACACGTGATGAAGGCACCGCAGCGGGATTTATTCTTCCGTCAAATGATCGGACGACAGCAGTGGGGTGTGTGTCGTGTTCTGCTGGAACTCGGTGTGGACGTAGCTGTGTGTCTGGATACTCTGCCGGAATTGATGAAGATGAGGCAATGGATCCTCGTGGCCAGAGTGATGGAATACGACGTGGACGACACCGTGAGGCAGCAGGTGATGCAGTCTGCCGTGCAGGAAAGAGAAGGGAGCCTGGTCTGGCATTGCATCAGCACAATGTCAAGCCACTTGTCCGCAGAGGGACGGGAAGCATTGTTCCAGAATGCAATAAGCCGCGAGAACTGGCAAGCGGTCAAGCCTCTTGTAGAGGTCAAGGACAGTACCGGAAGAGCCCATCGCGACGCAGCCATGCAAAAAGCCACTGAACTGAGACTGTGGGATCTGGTTGACCAGTGCCAGCGTCACCACGCAGACATCAGCGTGCAGGACGATGCCGGCAACACGGCACTAAACAGAGCTGCTATGGAGGGGGACTGGAGTGCGGTGAAGGAGCTGGCGCGCCGCGACAGCGACCAGTCTCTGCTGGACGACCAGGGGAGCGCAGTTCTTCACAGAGCCATTGGCGCAGCGCAGTGGGGTGTTGTGAAGCTCCTGATAGAGTTCCACGGCAGTCTCATTCAACGCGACAGAAAAGGAGAGACCCCACTTCAGATGTTGATCGACCGGAACCACGTTGAAATCATTCAGCACTCTTTGCTTTGGGAATCAGGCATCCACCGTGGAATCGGCCGGAGCGGAGAAACGCCTCTGCATACGGCGTGCGCGACTGGCTGGTGGGAGATCATGTACTTCCTGGTGGCCAGGCGAGTGGACCCTCTGGTCGTGACGGAGGACGGAGAGTCCGTGCTGATGTATGCCGTGAAGAACCTGCAGTGTCCCCAGAGGATGGTGGCGGAGTGCATCAGGCTGGGCTTCAGCACTCACCAGCCCCAAATCACCGATGCATTTTACTGTGAACCGGACAGTGTTCAAAGCAGGCACAATGTGTGCACCGAACTTGTTTCACCGTTTGCGTACTGCCTTCTTCACGAACTGACAATCATGAGGGAAATGCTGTATGAATCTGGAGCATGCTCCTACAAAGAGCTGTTCAGACTCTACACCGACATTTCAAACGGCAAGTCATTTTGCATTACCGCCACTGACTTAGCTCATCTGAAGGAAATGGCCACCACCCCTCGCAGCCTGAAGTCCACATGTCGCATCCTCATCTCAAACTCTCTAAACGTTCGCGGAAAACGTCGCAAAGACGTCCACCAGCTGCCATGTTTATCACGGGACATGAAAGCGTACGTGATGTTTTCAGATCTCGTACATCCAGACTTTGGAGCACAGATTGCCAGATGTCAGACTGAGACGAGGAAACCGCAGCCTCATACTGAAGGGTACCTCACTTGTAATACGGTGGCGGTTGTGTGGAATATTGGTTGTTTCTTATTTGATTTATTTTCTTCATTTTGACCGCTCGAAAAGCCCCGTGGATTCCGCCCCTTTCACTAAAGACTACTTTTGCATTGCCACACTTTCCAAACGTGGAGAAGTTCTGCTTGGATCCACCGTTCCCAGTCTTTGCCTTGCCACACTTTCCAAACGTAGAGAAGTTCTGCTGCGGTCCACTGTTCTCAGTCTTTGCCTCGCCAAAGTTTCCAAATGTGGAGAAGTCTACTTGGGTCAACTCTTCTAAATATTTGTCTTCCCACACTTTCCAAAGGTGGAGAAGTTCTACTTGGGTCAATTCTTCATAATTTTTGTCTTCCCACACTTTCCAAAGGTGGAGAAGTTCTACTTGGGTCAACTCTTCTCAGTTTTTGTCTTCCCACACTTTCCAAAGGTGGAGAAGTTCTACTTGGGTCAACTCTTCTCAGTTTTTGTCTTCCCACACTTTCCAAAGGTAGAGAAGTCTACTTGGGTCAACTCTTCTCAATTTTTGTCTTCCCACACTTTCCAAAGGCGGAGAAGTTCTGCTTGGGTCAACTCTTCTCAGTGCTTGCGTTGCAAAAGCATCCAGACGTGGAAAAGTTCTAACTGGGTCAACTGTTTTCAATGTTCGCTGGAAAATCGACGATTTGATTTTACTGAAAATCTTTCTGTTTGCATAATGATGTAGTTTTTAATTGTGACTGACTATGGTTACAAAATGCCAGGCGGCTTTCGTTTTGAAGACTGACTCGAACAGTCCGCTGGAAAGCAGTCCAGAGGCAAGAAGACAAACCTAGTATATGAACAAACAAAAAATAACACTGTGTCCTATTTGTCCAAAACACACAAAACCTTTCGTGGTTCTTTTGCACGTATTTCATGCTTCTGTAAGTAGCAAACTCAATCAGTTCCGTGTTGTGTGACAGCACGTGAGTTTCGTGTAATGAAAGCAAATTTTCATTCTGTTCATGAGCTTATCTGTGCATGAGGATGCATGAATTTGCTTACTCGTGTTCCGCTGATTGATTTCTTGTTATTTTGGTACATTCGTTGTTATATTGTTTTCTTGTTCTTTTTGTTACCTTCATTGCAATATTTTTTCTTGTGCATTTTTATGCTACCTTTGCTGATACCTTTTCTTATGCTTTTTGTTACCTTAGTTGTTATATTGTTTTCTTGTTCTTTTTGTTACCTTTGTTGTTAGATTGTTTTGTTGTTCTCTTTGTTACCTTCTTTGTTACGTTTTGTTATTCTTGTTGTTACCTTCGTTATTATATTGTTTTCTTATTTTTGTTACCTTGGTTGTTATATTTTCTTGTTCTTGTTGTTACCTTCGCTGTTATATTGTTTTCTTGTTCTTTTTGTTACTTTCGTTATATTGTTTCTTGTTCTTTTTGTTGCCTTCGCTGCTGTATTGTTTTCTTGTTCTTTTTGTTACCTTCGTTATATTGTTTCTTGTTCTTTTTGTTGCCTTCGCTGTTATATTGTTTTCTTGTTCTTTTTGTTACCTTCGCTGTTATATTGTTTCTTGTTCTTTTTGTTACCTTCATTATATTGTTTTCTTGTTCTTGTTGTTACCTTCTCTGTTATATTGTTTCTTGTTGTTTTTGTTACCTTTGTTATATTGTTTTTGTTGCCTTCGTTATATTGTTTTCTTGTTTTTGTTACCTTCGCTGTTATATTTTCTTGTTGTTTTTGTTACCTTCGCTGTTATATTGTTTTCTTGTTCTTTTTGTTACCTTCGTTATATTGTTTTCTTGTTCTTTTTGTTACCATCGCTGTTATATTGTTTTCTTGTTCCTTTTGTTACCTTCGCTGTTATATTGTTTTCTTGTTCTTTTTATTACCTTCGGCACTGATATAACCGTACTGGTTGATTGGCGTAAAGCACCACGTTACTTACTTACGTACTGCTACTGCTCCCTGAACCATCTTGGAACAGTAATATTTGCAAAGGTGATTTGTGTGTGGTACGATGGAGCTTATTATTATTATTATTATTCCCAGTCAGATATGTGCTACGAATCTTTATGTATCTATATCCAGATCTATATAATTATACATAAGTGTGTGGGGGGGGGGGGGGGGCGTGTTAACGGTATTTTGTGTAGGTTTTTACATCTTTTTCTTACGAATTTTGCCTGTAACATGCCATGTTTTATTCGAGTTCCTGTACACTAATTGTAGAGTGGCCTTTTGCTTTCCAAGGCACAGAGTGCTGTCGCGAGTCGACTTGATGCCTTCATTATCATGATCGTTATCACTAGCAGGGTTATTATTATGATCATGATGACCAGCGGGAAGAGGAAGTCGTCACCCTTCTCTTTCGGAGAAATCCAAAATTTACCTTGCTCTGATTTACCTTTGTTTTTCTAATTTTAACCGTTTGTTCTTTTTTCCCACCACCCGGGTCTTTCCCCCAATTTTTCCTTTTGACTTTTTGGGTGCCCTTTCCTGAAATAAAACTTTTTAAACCTTTTTCTTCCCCCCGGCACTTTTTCTTTTGACAATTTTTTGAAAAAGAGCCATTTTTCCCTAAGTATGCAAACAATGTTATTTAAAGCTCGTTTCTGAATACCCTTCACCAGAGACACTTTTCTCAGTACCCTTCATCAGACACACTTTTCTGAATACCTTTCTTCAGAGACACTTTTCTCAGTACCCTTCATCAGACACACTTTTCTGAATACCTTTCTTCAGAGACAATTTCTGAAAACCCTTCATCAGAGACATTTTTAATACCTTTCATCAGAGACAATTTACTGAATACCCTTCGTCAAAGACAATTTACTGAATACCCTTCATCAAAGACAATTTACTGAATACCCTTCATCGGAGACAATTTTCCTAATACCCTTCATGAAGAAAAATTTTTCTAAATACCCTTCTCAAAAAATTTTGAATACCCTTCTCAAAGACAATTTCTAAATCCCCTTTCATCGGAGAAATTTTTTAATACCCTTCATAAGACAAAATTTTCTAAATTTTTTTAAACCCTTCATCGGAGAAAATATTTTGAATACCCTTCATCAAAGACGAGTTTCTGAGTACCTTTCATCAGCGAGAACATTTTGAATACCCTTCATCAGAGACAATTTGTTTTTTAATATCCTTCATCAAAGAAATTTTTTTTTTTTGAATACCCTTCATCAGAGAGAACATTCTGAATACCCTTCATCAGAGAAACTGTTCTGAATACCCTTCATCAGAGAGAACATTCTGAATACCCTTCATCAGAGAGAACATTCTGAATACCCTTCATCAGAGAAACTGTTCTGAATACCCTTCAACGGAGACGATTTCTACTGACGGATAAAGTCGGATGAAGGAGTTGCTGCTGCGGCTGTATCCTCCCTGCATTTGTGAATACCGTACCCAAGTCGCCTTCCTGATCACAGTTCTGTATACACTGGGGAACATCTATAATTAACTATCGCATTAGCCTTTAGCATGCTTACTGTTCTCATTAAAAGTCTTTCCTGATTTTGTACATTTTAACCTTCTAAGATTATAGAATTTTGAAACAAGAATGGCTGCTAGCATTCTAAAACAGGATCCAAACACATAAAAGGTTCAAAAGAACGCTATTTATTTGGACAATTTGTGTGTGTGTGTGTGTGTGTGTGTGTGTGTGTGTGTGTGTGTGTGTGTGTGTGTGTGTGTGTGTGGGGTGTTCCTAATAAATAGCGTTTTTTTAACCTTTTATGTGTTTGGATCCTCTAAGCTTATAGTTAACCTGAAATGTATAATAACCCGATTCCAGCAAATGTTTCTGAACTGCGATTGAAATTAACTAGAGATGGGAAGGAGATCGTGTTTATGTTGTTGTTGTTATTGTCGTTGTTGTTGTTGGGGCATATGGGGACATTTTCAGCTGCTAAGGCTGCCCTTGATGGTAACATTTCAGATGAACTCACGTCTTCCTCAGATCTGAGGTCACGTCTGAATAAATATCTTTGAGAGTTGTGGCAGCTGGAGTGGGACAAGTGTTGCCACAACAAGCTGTAACCAGTCTGCCAAAACAGAATGGCTGCTTTTCTCAGCCTTACTAACAGAAGAGAGGAGATCGTTATTTCGCGACTACTCATTTGTCCTTGGTATTCAAGATTCAAGAAATCTTACGGCTCACTCTTTTCTGTTGACTGGAGAGAAGCCACCTGTACAGATTCCATGTGAACAGTACTTGCTATAGAACATGTTGATTGTTGTTCTGATTTGAGTGAAGTAAGGGAGCGGTATTTTACCGCTCATACGTTGAGGGTGTTGTTCAAAGGTGTACCTTTGGATTGCGTGTGACGTAGTGTAATATGGAATGCGTTTGGCAATGTACAATTCTATGTACTGGCTGCCCCCCCCCCCCCCCCCCCCCCCCCGAATGTTCAAGTAGGGAACGCTGCAACAGCAAAAACATCAGGAAAAGGATGGAAAAAGACCCCCAAAAATGACACTACATATGTACATAGACATAAAACAATTGTGTGTCACAAACATTGTACAGCATCCCAACTGAACGATGTGTAGCCATGTGGTTAATATTCTTTATTTTAGTTTGGGTTTATTTTGTTTCGTACATTAATCAGTTTGTACATCAATTATATATACTTACATCCCTTCACTTAGAGCTTCTTAGGTGTGTCAGCCGAGAGTATTCTCCCATGCTAACGGAGTCGACCACATAGACGGTGGATTATTTCTTTCCTTAGTATTGGGCCGATATCCTTTCACCGCTATGATCCGTTCGTAACTGATGAGCTACTCAAGTAGCCAAACACGTATCTGACCTAGGCAACCAATATAATAATGGTCTGCACCAGGATCAGATTTTTATATAACCGCTCTGCCATCTCATTGTGGACCAAAATACGCCTTTGGCTTCGCGGGGGTGCGGGGTGGTTGGGGTGGGGGTGGAACTGATGCACCCAACGGGCTCTTTATGAAGGGAGTAAAACACACTCTCTCTCTCTCTCTCTCTCTCTCTCTCTCTCTCTCTCTCTCTCTCTCTCTCTCTCTCTCTCTCTCTCTCTCAAATTTCTTCCGGAAATTTTTTTTTTTTTTTTTTTTCATTTGTTTTAAAATTTTTAGATCTAAATATAACGTGTCAACAATCAATTTTTAAAAAATTTTTTTTAGACAATTCGTGCTAGATGATTACATCATGGTAACTTATATCATATAAAACTATCATGTAATATTGATAAATTCAGTAAAGAAAACAAGTCATAGTAAAGAGGAGAAATCCTTTTTGGACTCATGTCTGCAGATAATGATGGTGTGTGTGTGTGTGTGTGTGTGTGTGTGTGTGTGTGTGTGTGTGTGTGTGTGTGTGTGTGTGTGTGTGTGTGTGTGTGTGTGTGTGTGTGTGTGTGTGTGTGTGTGTGTGTGTGTGTGTGTGTGTGTGTGTGTGTGTGTGTGTGTGTGTGTGTGTGTGTGTGTGTGTGTGTGTCTGTCTGTCTGTCTGTCTGTCTGTCTGTCCGTCTGTGTTTGAGTTTGTGTTGTTGTGTGTTTGACTTTTGTTTGTGAATATTTTACTGCTCCCGTTGGACAGTTTTGTCATGGATTCGTCAGGCCGCTTTCCCGACGAAATACGTTTAAATTTCAGATTTCTTGGAATACAGCTGCATTTAGCTGGAGAGGGACAGTAGGGTGGTGATGGAGTAGGTTAAATGGACCATAGGAATGACGGTGGAGTGGGTCAGAGGGAACACAGGGACGATGATGGAGTGGGTCAAAAGGACAATAGGGACAATGATGGAGGGGGTCCAAGAGACAACAGGGATTATTATGGAGTGGGTCAGAAGGACAATAGTGATGATGATGGAGTGGGTCAAAGGGACAACAGGAATGGTGATGGAGTGGGTCAAAGAGACAATGGGGATGATGAAGGTGTAGGTCAAAGGGATCACAGGAACGATGATGGAGTGGGTCAAAAGGACAATAGGAACACTGATGGAGTGGGCCAAAAGGACAATAGGGAAGATGATGGAGTGGGTCAGATGGGACTGAGTTTAAGGGACGGGGGGGGGCAGACTGGACTCCGTCACAGAAACAGTCTGGATGATGGTGTGGTAGTTCAAGGAAACGATGGTGGTGTGGTGGGTCAAAGAAGCAATGGTGCGTTGGGTCAAAGAGGTAATAGGTATGGTGGTGTGGTAGGTCAAAGAAACGATGGTGTGGTGGGTCAAAGAAGCAGTAGCGATTGTGATGTGGTTGGTCAAAGAGTCAAGAGGGATGGTGATGTGTTGGGTCAAAGAGACCAATGGGAATGTTGGGACGAAGAAGCTCGGGTAGCCACACGCATGGAGACAGAGCCAAGCTCAGGTAGCCACACGCATGGAGACAGAGCCAAGCTCAGGTAGCCACACGCATGGAGACAGAGTCAAGCTCAGGTAACCACACGCATGGGGAAAAGGGAGCCACACGCATGGAGACAGAGCCAAGCCAAGGTAGCCACACGCATGGAGACAGAGCCAAGCTCAGGTAGCCACACGCATGGAGACAGAGCCAAGCCAAAGGGAGCCACACGCATGGAGACAGAGCCAAGCTCAGGTAGCCACACGCATGGAGACAGAGCCAAGCTCAGGTAGCCACACGCATGGAGACAGAGCCAAGCTCGGGTAGCCACACGCATGGAGACAGAGCCAAGCTCGGGGAGCCACACGCATGGAGACAGAGCCATGCTCAGGTAGCCACACGCATGGAGACAGAGCCAAGCTCAGGTAGCCACACGCATGGAGACAGAGCCAAGCTTAGGTAGCCACACGCATGGAGACAGTCTAGCTCGGATCGGGTAACCACATGCATGGGAAGAGAATTACGCTTAGGTAACCACACGCGAGGAGACAGAGTAAAAGCTTAGGTAACCACACGCATGGAGTCAAGCTCAGGTAACCGCACGCATGAAGACATGTTCAAGCTCGGCTAACCACACGCAGGGAGACGGAGTCAAGCTTAGGTAACCACATGGAGACAGAGTCAAGCTCGGGTTAACACAAGGGAGATAGTCAAACAAGCATAGAGATAGAGAGTTAAGCTCAGATAACCACAAGCATGGACATATAGAGTCAAGCTCAGGTAACCACAAGGGAGACGGTCAAACTCAGGTAACCACAAGCATGGACATATAGAGTCAAGCTCAGGTAACCACAAGGGAGACGGTCAAACTCAGGTAACCACAAGCATGGACATACAGAGTCAAGCTCAGGTAACCACAAGGGAGACAGTCAAACTCAGGTAACCACAAGCATGGACATATAGAGTCAAGCTCAGGTAACCATTAAAGGGAGACAGTCAAACTCAGGTAACCACAAGCATGGACATACAGAGTCAAGCTCAGGTAACCACAAGGGAGACAGTCAAACTCAGGTAACCACAAGCATGGACAAAAACAAAAGGGCCAAAAAAAACCCCAGGTAAAAAAACCCTTAAAGGCCGGGGGACAGTCAAACTCAGGTAACCACAAGCATGGAGATACAGAGTTAAGCTCAGGTAACCACAAGGGAGATGGTCAAACTCAGGTAACCACAAGCATGGACATATAGGTCAAGCTCAGGTAACCACAAGGGAGATAGTCAAACTCAGGTAACCACAAGCATGGAGATACAGAGTTAAGCTCAGGTAACCACAAGGGAGATAACCAAACTCAGGAAACCACAAGGGAGATAGTCAAACTCAGGTAACCACAAGCATGGAGACAGAGTGAAGCTCGAGTAACATATGGCCGGGACAGTGTCGGTGGGTATACAGCTCTTGGAACATCGCCATGGTGGTGGGGAGAAGGAGTGGGGAGGCATGCGATAACAGGGCTGGCGGGGTGGGGGGGGGGGGGGGGGGGGGGCGGTTGTGTAGTGGTGTCGGGTGACAGTATGGACAGATGGCCTAGAGCTTAAGACAGCCTGAGGTTCATGTACATCTCTCTCTCCTCAGGACCTCCTGGTCCTCTGTATTTGTTGGTTTTCTTCACGAAGCCTGCCTCGATCAGACTGTACGCCATCTCTACGAGTGAGTCTCGGATCTCTCGTGGTTCTATCTTCAGAACTTGTCTCATCTGGAGAAGAAGAAAAAATCAAATGGCGTCCGAGTATGGACCAGGCAGCTGGTGACAGTAAGTAAAGATGGTGTTTAACGTCCACAGAAACCATACGGCTTATTAGGGACGGGAACCGGTGACGTGACGGTTATTTCATCTCTCGTCAGTCAGCCAATCACAGTATTTCTTCTGCGGGCTCAACCTTTTCCAGTATAGCACTGATAGGGGGCTGGAGGGGGGGGTCGACAGGGAGGGGTGTGTGTGTGTGTGTGTGTGTGTGTGTGTGTGTGTGTGTGTGTGTGTGTGTGTGTGTGTGTGTTGTGTGTGTGTGTTTTGTGTGTGTGTGTGTATTTATGTGGGATTTTTTGTGTGTGTGTGTGTGTGTGTGTGTGTGTGTGTGTGTGTGTGTGTGTGTGTGTGTGTGTGTGTGTGTGTGTGTGTGTGTGTGTGTGATGAGAGTGCCATTTATGCTCGACTCAACGAATCGTGTGTTCATTTGTCTTAGCTGCAAATGTTCGCGATGGCTGCATGTACAACGCTGTAAGCTCTTGTGAGAAGGGGCGCATAACGAATGCAAGTTATTACTCCTATTGTTATTGCCTGGGAGTTAACTGTAAAGTATGGTTCCTTTTGTCCACGGAGGACGGTCAGAGTAATAATAACAATAATAATAATGATAAATGAATAAATAATAAATAAAAATACTTCTTATAAAGCGCTGTTCTTTCACCAGAGTTAAACTCACTGTGCTGTACAAACATCTTATGACAAAAAACGCATTAACATACATTTTAAACAAACAAAATCTTAAATATTGTAGTCTAGCTACCATTATCGCCTATCAAACAATAACCATGTTACACACACACACACATACGGAAAGAGAAAGAGAGAGAGAGAGAGTGAGTGACGTGCGCACACTAATTTCCGCTCGCCCCCTCAGATACAAAAATTAAGAAATAATAATCAGTACTCTTTCCC
>JABMCL010003854.1:362500-365000 GCA_018857735.1 Alviniconcha marisindica | reverse complement strand
CGTCACGTGGTTTGTCGTGTGTCTGGGGCGTCCCTCAAAAGACACACAGGCAGACACGGAAAGATGTTTATGCCAGCTGCTTATTTACCGTTCCGACTAACAGTGCACCACGTATATTATTAAACTGTGGGTTGGGAGGGGGCGGAAGCGGGGGTGGGGGGGGGGGGGGGGTGTGAGTGTGAAGGAACTTATTCTTTTACGCCCGGCCAAGCAAAATGGTTAGAGAGAGAGAGAGAGACAGAGAGAGAGAGAGAGAGAGAGAGAGAGAGAGAGAGAGAGAGACAGACAGACAGACAGACAGACAGACAGACAGACAGACAGACAGACAGACAGACAGACAGACAGACAGACAGACAGAGACAGACAGACAGACAAACAGAGAGACACAGACACAGACAGACAGACAGACAGACAGACAGACAGAGACAGGGAGACAAAGAGAAAGGAACTTGATTTTTTACGCCAAATCGACCAGGACGGTTACAGCAGCGTGATCGAGAGAGAGAGAGATAGAGAAATACAGACAGACAGAAGACAGACAGACAGACAGACAGGCAGGCAGACAAACAGACATACGTCACAGAGACAGAGGCACAGAGAGAAAGAGCAGCACTTGGAGAGAAAGAGAGAGAGAGACAGAAACAGAGAAAAACAGAGACAGACAGAGAGACAGAGAGACGGAGACAGAGAGACAGAGACAGAGGTAGACAGACAGACAGACAGACAGAGGAAGTATGAGAGTAATAGCTTTCAACATCCCGCCGACCGCACACCTCATGGTCTTCTCAAAAAGAGAGGAGACAAACAGACAAACAGACAGACAGACAGACACGCGGGCAGACACTGTGGAACCCCCCACACACTGATCAACTACAACACAGCGACGGCTACATCAACAACAACACCAGCAAACAGGTGACCGCGACACTGGCCCACTTACAATCAACGGCAGCACAAGAGCTGGTGAGCACGACCCGTTTGACGGTTCCTGCTTTGACACAGGCCCTGAGAACGCTGAGAGTTCCCTCCACGGCGGGTTTGACGACGTCATCCTCCCGCTTGGGGTTGTTTAGGGGGAAGGGGCTGGCCACGTGGATCACGTAAGTCATTCCAGACACAGCCCTGCAACAGATTTGATCTCCGTTTACGTCATTCCTGACACAGCCCTGCAACAGATTTGATCTCCGTTTACGTCATTCCTGACACAGCCCTGCAACAGATTTGATCTCCGTTTACGTCATTCCTGACACAGCCCTGCAACAGATTTGATCTCCGTTTACGTCATTCCTGACACAGCCCTGCAACAGATTTGATCTCCCTTTACGTCATTCCTGACACAGCCCTGCAACAGATTTGATCTCCCTTTACGTCATTCCTGACACAGCCCTGCAACAGATTTGATCTCCCTTTACGTCATTCCTGACACAGCCCTGCAACAGATTTGATCTCCCTTTACGTCATTCCTGACACAGCCCTGCAACAGATTTGATCTCCCTTTACGTCATTCCAGACACAGCCCTGCAACAGATTTGATCTCCCTTTACGTCATTCCTGACACAGCCCTGCAACAGATTTGATCTCCCTTTACGTCATTCCTGACACAGCCCTGCAACAGATTTGATCTCCCTTTACGTCATTCCTGACACAGCCCTGCAACAGATTTGATCTCCGTTTACGTCATTCCAGACACAGCCCTGCAACAGATTTGATCTCCGTTTACGTCATTCCAGACACAGCCCAGCAACAAATCTGACCTTCGTTTACGTCATTCCAGACACGGCCCAGCAACAAATCTGACCTTCGTTTACGTCATTCCAGACACGGCCCAGCAACAAATCTGACCTTCGTTTACGTCATTCCAGACACGGCCCAGCAACAAATCTGACCTTCGTTTACGTCATTCCAGGCACAGCCCAGCAACAAATCTGACCTTCGTTTACGTCATTCTAGGCACAGCCCAGCAACAAATCTGACCTTCGTTTACGTCATTCTAGACACAGCCCAGCAACAAATCTGACCTTCGTTTCACTGCATGCAAATTAATTTGTTACATTCAACAATGTCGACACAGCCCTGTAAGAGATGTGACCTTCGTTTCACTGCATGCAAATTAATTTGTTACATTCAACAATGCCTGACACAGCCCTGTAAGAGATGTGACCTTCGTTTCACTGCGTGCCAATTAATTGTTACATTCAATAATGTCAGACACAGACCAGCAAGAAATCTGACCTTCGTTTCACTGCATGCCAGTTGTTACATTCAATAATGCCAGACACAGACCAGCAACAAATCTGACCTTCGTTTCACTGCATGCCATTTGTTACATTTAATAATGTCAGACACAGACCAGCAATAGATCTGACCTTCGTTTCAATGTAACATTCAGTAATGCCTGACACAGCCTTGCAACAAATCTGACAGTTTTACTGGCCAATTGTTGCATTCAACAATGCCAGACACAGCCCTGTAAGAGATGTGACCTCTATGATTCTCGTTG
>JABMCL010003854.1:352500-355000 GCA_018857735.1 Alviniconcha marisindica | reverse complement strand
GTAACCCTTGCGTCGCTTAATTTACTCAAGAAACATCATGGAACACAAGGGAGAACAACTTAAAACCAGGCTCGGCAGGAATTGCAAACACCTAATACTGTAATAGGTTTAAAAAAATCTGAAACAAGGATGACTCCTACAGTGCTAGCGTTCTATAACTAAATCAGATTCTGCTCTTAACAAATTCATCTACTGTATCTTCTCGCTATGCATACAACTGGTTTGATTAAACGAATTAGAACAAGTAACGAGATTGGCTGAATTACAGGAACTAAGTGCACGGAGACGTGGGGGGGGGGGGGGGGGGGGGGGGGGGAAGAAAAAGAAAAAAAAAGCGCTTATTCGACGCTACTCAAGTGGAGCGGTGATAACTCAGTGGTCAGAGCGCCGACTGATTGAAAGGTCGCGGCGTCGAGTCCCTGCAGGAGTGGCGGGACAATTTTCTTCTCCATGGTCAACTTCTAGTGCTGACTCTTATTTCTGTATCCATTCCACCCCCGTGTTACCGCAGTAGCACGTGAAAGATCCCGGTCATTCTGCCAAAATGCAGATGGTAGGTTACAGCTAAACACGCATGCCCCTTACGTATTTGGCGTTGCATGAAGTGACATGGTGCATGGTTGTATGGTGTACACAGAATGCGCCGAGACGGCAGCAGTTTCATGTGGCACCATCCATGTCAGCGCTGTAAACACACCACCTCGGTGAATATTTAAAAGCTATTCACTCATGTAGAATCACGTGCGAGCGGAGTGAGTCTGCTCGAGATCGGAAAATAGCTCTATATAAAAGTTATCAACAATATCTACTCTACTAGCTAGCGCACATCCTCACACAATGGTTCATACTTCCCAGTGGCATTTCGGTGAATAGCTAATTACCCGCGTAAGGCAGTCATATTTTGCACGTGACCACAGACGTCAAAAAGTTATTACGTCGCAAACATGTGACGTCAACATAACACACGACCCTTCCAGACATGGGTGTTCAGGCAAAATAATGTTTGATGATTTTATTGAAAAATCTGCACTTCCAAGCCCAGTTCTAATAGACAAACACGCGGGCGTTTCAACAACAGGCAACCTTTGGATAAAACGGAAGACTAGCAGATTGAAGGAAAAAACAGCGCCGCAAACGTTCTAGTGTGTAGTCATGCAGCAAGGTCAACAATCGAGTAAGTACATGTATATGTTAGTCACTAACTGCGACAGAAACACACACATAACCAATGTGGGATTTTTTTTTAGCTGGCCATTGATGATAATGGCAGTTGTTTTTCTTGCTGATGATGATTGTAGACCAGCAGATCGCTTGTATCACTGTACAGGTCATGCTCATCGTGCAGTGATGTTGTCATAGAGACGGAGCAAAAAGAAGAAAAGCCCAACGGAGATAGAAAAACAAACTGGAGGGGGAGGTTGGGGGGCTGGGCGGGGTCAGTCAATATGGCCAGCGCTCGGTTGAGAACAGATGAGTTTTGGGGTGTCTGCGAAAGATCTATAATATGAAATAAAAAGACATAATTATATTATTTTTCTTTTTTTCTTTTTCTTCTTCCAGTAATATCCAGGATCAATGTCTGATCATTACTGATATTTATGGTGTGCGATCAGATTTTCTTAGACTAAAAGCCTTTAATCTGGTCGTTGCCAGCCTAAGCTATTCCAGCCTAACTGTCAGCTCTGAGGTCAACTCAGTGAAGAAACTTCTTGCCCTGCCAAGTGGAGTCCAGCCTGTTCTTGAAAGCCTGTGGGGATGGAATGTCGACAATCTCAGATGGCAGTGAGGTTCAGCTGTCTACAACTCTAAAGAAGACTTTATTTTGGCCATTTTGTTATTGCGTCACCATCCATCACCAACAGATTGCTGTTGACACTGCACATGCTATGCGTATACTTGTAGGTGGCAATCATGTCTCCACTCTTCCTCTCGATATTTCATACTTGCCACATCCATGATGCACTGTCGAGGAAATACATTCTCTCACAGTCTGCGGGAGAGCGTTCCAGAGACTGTTGTGCAGAATTTGAGAAGGCTCTGAAACCAAATTGTCTCTTCGTGTGCCATTCATCCTCACTTGGAATGAGCAAACGTGGCTGTGAAGAAGAACGGATTAGTCTTGCTGTTACATGGCGGGGAACGGCTGAGCTCTTCGAGATAACACGGAGCTGCGTCGTTGAAGCAACTGCATGCCATAGATAATACTTTGTAGTCAATACGCTCTTTCATAGGCAGCCAGCGGAGTTTTCTCAAGACAGGCTCGGTGTGCTCTGTCCTTCTTGTACGAGTCACTATTCTTGCTACAGTGTTTTGGACACCACAGCTGGCTGTTGCACTGGTCTCCAACTGCAACTTGAAGATCCTAGCAAAACGAACTGTCTTCAAATTAAGCTTCTTCCCCAGGAACATCCCACTCTCGAACACCTTGTGAACATCAGCAGCAGAAGTTCCTGAGTAGGAGCTTCTGATGCTGAGGTTGACAAGGTGTTCAAGAGCGGGA
>JABMCL010003854.1:332500-347500 GCA_018857735.1 Alviniconcha marisindica | reverse complement strand
ACATCGTTGCACTGTGGCAAAATGAGTGGGAAACCTATCACCATAGCAAGATCAAGTCCAAAGCAAACGAACATCGTCCGTCAAGTCTTTCTAACAGAAGAGAAAGGACTGTTCACAGTGTCACTTCGTGAAAAGCCGCATGCAAGGGTCAAGTCGAGTTAAGTCAATACACTTTAACCATCTCTCACAGGGCAATTCAACTAACTGCTAAAGGCTCATTAATTTAAAAACAGCATGTAAAAAGAGCATCAGAGCAACGTCAAAAAGTAATTAAGCTGATAATAACAAACAGATCTACTGGATTTCTTTTAAAATCCATCATACAAATTATCACAGGGTGCATGTAACTGTGTGTTGAGCTGTAACCTGCCACCTGCACCGGTGTCAGAAAGACCGGGATCTTTTGAGCTAATTATCACGCTAGACAAACTGACACTGGTGACTTGCAATTCATTGTAGCTAGCTAGAAAGTGTTATTTGCAAAATGAGCATTGATAGTCTCGCCGTGGTTGTTCAGGAACACTAATTATCACGCTAGACAAAATGACGTCGGTGACCTTCAATTCACTGTAGCTGGCTAGAAAGTCTTACCTGCGAAATTTGCATTGGCAGTCTCTCTGCGTTGTTCAGGGACGGCCAAAACACTCATTATCACGCTTGACAAAATGACATCGATGACTTCAATTCATTGTAGCCAGCTAGAAAGTCTTATTGGTAAAATGAGCATTGACAGTCTCTGTGGTTGTTCAGGGACGACCGAGACACTCATTATCACGCTTGACAAAATGACATCAGTGACTTCAATTCATTGTAGCCATCTAGAATGTCTTATTGGTGAAATGAGCATTGACAGTCTCTGTGGTTGTTCAGGGACGACCGAGACACTCATTATCACGCTTGACAAAATGACATCAGTGACTTCAGTTAACTGTAGCCAGTTAGAATGTCTTATTGGTGAAATGAGCATTGACAGTCTCTGTGGTTGTTCAGGGACACCCGAGTCACACGACAGCCCGCGTGACGAGTCGTCATGGAGTGACATCTCAAAACAGTCCGCCGTCTACAAGAGTAAGACGATGGCCGAGAAAGCTGCCTGGGACTTTATGGAGGAGATACCGGGTAAGGACAGCAGTGTTTTCACACATTATATATAATCATAATGCTTGTCTATGCAGTGCTTTTGTGTGTGTGTCTCTTTGAGATAAAATTATTATCATTCGAATAGTTCATTGTTCGTCATGTAACTGAACCATATTTATCATCATCATCATCATCATCATCATCATCATCATACACTATTTTCTCTGTTGTCGTGTTTTGAGTCTGATTTTAAAAATCATCATCTTCTTCACCATTACTATGGTAGTCAATGTTTTCATTGTTGTTTTATAATTATGTGTCCTATTGGCCGGTAGATTAGCAGGCACAGACTGTAAGAATAGGCAACTGCCTAAAATCTTAATCTTTGTGTAATAAAGGTCAGAGCTCTCTCTCTCTCTCTCTCTCTCTCTCTCTCTCTCTCTCTCTCTCTCTCTCTCTCTCTCTCTCTCTCTCTCTCTCTAATGGTCGTTTTCTTCGGTGCGGCCAGCTGCATCCACTCGGAGTGGAAGGGTCAAAGGATACAGAAGGTGAATGATGGTCGATTTTGTTGCAGCGGGGCAGAAGTTTGAGTTAACAGTGATCAACCCGTCTGTAGTGATGGGGCCTCCTCTGCAGAACTCAACCTGTACAAGTATAGAGGTGCGTGTGTGTGGATGTGTGTGTGTGTGTGTGTGTGTGTGTGTGTGTGTGTGTGTGTGTGTGTGTGTGTGTGTGTGTGTGTGTGTGTGTGTGTGTGTGTGTGTGTGTGTGTGTGTGTGTGTGTGGATGTGTTTGTGTGTGTGTGTGTGTGTGTGTGTGTGTGTGTGTGTGTGTGTGTGTGTGTGGATGTGTGGTGTGTGTGTGCGTGCATGTTTGTAGTGGGGGTGGGGGGGGGGGTGAGACTGGACAGGATGACAGACAGAGAGAAGGTGGAGGGGGAGACAGCGAGGGGAAGGAAGAGAGAGAGAGGGAGGAGGGAGAAAAATATAGATGAAGGGGACAGACAGACAGACAGATGTTTTCAATCGACCTTCAGAAAATTTGGTTTGATGCTTCTCTCAACAGCTAATGAAGAAATTGCTAGAACGACAAATTTCCTCACTTCCAAAAATCAACCTTCCATTGGTTGACGTCAGAGACGTAGCTGTGGCGCATGTGCGGGCGATGATGTTACCGGAAGCTGCTGGTACGCATGACGCTCACTGCTCTTTTTCTTTCCTCGATAGTCTTTGGTTTCCTTGTCTAGTGTGTATTATAGTCCATGTTTGGTACGAGTGTGGTCGTTAGATGTGTTGTTAAAGGGGAACCGAGGAGAGACGCCTGAAAACGTAAACAAATGTGCACACATTTCCATCCGCAGGCTTCGTTTGGTTGTTCCCGCTATTTGAGCAAAAGAAATATCATTTTGCTTCTAATCTCAACTCCTTATGGCGCGCGCATGTTAATTCGCTCTTTGCTAACGCAGAGTAGAATTTTTTTGATTTCGTGACGAATTTAATGCTTTTGCTACACACATCAGATACTTTTGTTTTTGTTCCTACACATAATTATCATGTCCTGAGTTAACCCTGTGTGGTTGACAGTTGACGGGACGTTAAAATCCAATAACTATCCTACACATATCACACAAACAAGATGAGAAATCGAACGAAGCACGGTTTACTTATTGAGTTGATTCCTACCGATATGGCAAGCGATGCTTCTTTCTTCAGTTCGCCGTTTACTTATCTGGATTGAACAGCATGTACTCCGATATTATGACCCTTCTTCTCTGCTTCTTAACACACTGAAACCTCGGCATAAACTTGAATGTTCACCAATCTGAAACAGAACGAGGCCCAGAGCGCTCGTGCAGAATCAACACACAGGGGAGATAATTACCGCTGGAAATACGTAACACAAGTACAACAACAAGGACCTGAGTCGCCTACGGTAACTCTCACCTGGCATGCGCGTAAATACAACGTACATAAACTCGGCCAGAGGTACATCTTCTGAACCTCTGGTGGTGTTTATATACCTCTTGTGTACTTCTGGTGGAGTTTATGTACCTTGTATTTGCACGCATGCCAGGTGAGAGTTACCGTAGGCGACTCAGGTCTTTCTTGTTGTACTTGTGTTACGTATTTCGAGCGCTAATTAACTCCCTTGTGTGTTGATTTGGAATGTCCACCGTTTGGTGTTTTGCGTCGCCTTTGAGAAACAAAGGAATGGTTCCTGTGTCTTTTACATGGGAAGATAATGGTAGAGATTAGATGAACAAGGCAAAGAGATGATGGAGGGATGGTGGCGTGTTGGCTAAGGGCCTTCACCAAACCCGAGTGGGGTAGAAGGGGTGGGGGCTATTATAGACTGGAGGGGGGGGGAGGAGATGCTACCAGAGCATGAGAAATACAGTTGTCATGGCATGATATAAATATGAAAATGAGATCCTCGATGCTCGCCAAGTCTACCGAATTTCCTTCCGAGGATGGGTGGGTCGGGCGTGGGGGAGGGGGGGGGGGGGGGGGGGGGGAGGGGGGGGGGGGGGGGAGGGGGGGGGGGGGGGGCATGAGGAGGGGGAGGGGGACTTTCCTTTACAAACATCAGCACAGCGCCCGCGCCGCTCGTGCCGGCATCCCTGCCTCCAACCACATCCCAGACTCGTTCCACATCACGGCTCTATCATTGGCGGGAGCCGCCACAAGTATCATTTTTTGTCGCGACGAACATGTGTTTGTCGCGACAAAACACGTCTTTTGTCGTGACAAAAGTATGCTTGTCGCGACAAAATATATTTTTGTCACGACAAAACATATATTTGTTGCGACAAAATTCTGTTTATCGCGACAGACACGTCTTTTGTTACAAGTATGCTTGTCTCGACAGAAGTTTTGTCGCGACAGGCACAATTTGTCAAACACGTGTTTGTCGCGACAAAAATTATACTTGTGGCAGCTCCCGCCAATGATACAGCCCCGCCCCCAGAGGTCCACAGGAGGAGGCAGACGTCAGATTGTTGGCTGCCATCCGAAGGAGACACTGCACTGCTGCCGGTGGTGTTGGGTGATATGATGCCTGTTCTAATCAACATACGCAGCACGTCCCTATTTTTATACCCTCTGCTAAGTCGCGGAGTCGGACTGAGTGATGGTCCTCCACAGAGAGCAGACCGACTCTATACGAACCTCCCTCCATCCACCCAGTTTTCAAAAGAAGAAAGATAACTAAAGTCTGCCGGCAATGCTGTCATCAGCAGCAGTTGCTTCCCTTGGTGTTCTGTCGACTTCTCCTGTCGGAACTGAGAGAAGCCACACTCACGTCACTGGACTTGCTTGGTCTGTTGCACACAGCTGGCCTCGCTTTCCCACACCCTGCTGCCATCCTCAGCTGTAACTGGCCACGCCACTGACGGGGGACGCCTTGTCTCAGCTGCAGTGTAGCCTATGTACCGATAACGCTTCCCATTTCAGAACCTATTAAGTATAAAGTCGCTTGTATGTGTTTCAGTGCTTTAGTGGTTCGGGTCCTGCTTACCTCTCTGAACTGCTGCATGTCTGCACTCTGTCTCGTACACTACGCTCTTCTTCTGACACCCGCATGCTGGAGATCCAACAATACAAACGCAAGACTCATGGCTTTCGCACCTTCTCTTGCTTTGGACCCCACATTTGCCAAATTCACTCCCATAAGACCTTAGACACTGCTCAACCCTGTCATCTTTTAAAGCCAAACTGAAAACCTTCCTCTTCTCACAGTATTTCCATCCTAACTAATATCAGTACCCAGTTTCTGCTGCAGTCTGTGTGTGTGTGTTGTGTGTGTGTGGTGTGTGTGTGTGTGTGTGTGTGTGTGTGTGTGTGTGTGTGTGTGTGTGTTGTGTGTGTAGTGCGTTTTTGTTTTGTTTTGTTTTTGTATAATACTTTATGTAAATTGTTTTGGTAGGACTATGCTCTACATGTGTATAGAATATCATATTTAGGTTAATATGTATCATGTGAGCGCTCAGGGCGTTGATGAGCGCATGATAAATGTACATTATTATTGATTACAACTAGAATGTAGTATTTCAGATAATAGTCGACGTGCCTGTATATAGGTCGTTGAGTGTGGAAGGAAGTATATGCACACAGAGAGAGGGAGGGAGGAGGATGGGGGGGGGGGGGGTAAGAGACAGGTGTGTATGTGTGTGTGTGGGGGGGAGACTCAGAATGGAGAGGGGGGGGGGGTAAGAGACAGGTGTGTATGTGTGTGTGTAGGGGGGAGACTCAAATGGAGAGAGGTTTTGAAGAATATTGGTAATTCACTAGTTGTAATGCGTATTTTGAGTGGGCTATGGGAGACTAGTTTGTGCGTATGTGTGTTTTCTTGTGTAGGTGTAGGTGTGTATGTATGAATAGGTATTGTTTGCAAGGTGATTATGTTATGCGAAATACTATACTTAGTGTTCCGTTTGCTGAAATGTATGTAAATGTGGTTTTGTGGTGTGGGTGTGTATGTATGAATAGGTATTGTTTGCAAGGTGATTATGTTATGCTAAATACTATACTTAGTGTTCAGTTTGCTGAAATGTATGTAAATGTGGTTTTGTACAGTGCAATGAGTTTACCTCGTGTTAGGGAATAACGCTTTATAAGAACTATCTATTATTATTGCCTCCTCGCATCTGTCCACCGACGCTGTCAGTGCCCTCCGAAACGTTTGGGTACAAATGAGACTGTGGAACCAACATAGCATTGAAGCATGCACGTAAACTTGAGGTGCGTCCCTTCTGGATCAAAACATTAATTCCGTCTCGATCTATTCCAGTGGGTTTCATTTTATTTGTGCTGGGGTAACAATGTGGGCGGTTATAAAAGAGGAAGGATGTCGGAAACCAACGCTTGGAGTATGGTTCTGTTGCAAACTCCAAGCACTGGTTTACGACATCCTTCCTCTAACCATTGCCATAATTTATTACGCCATAGGTCCCGAAAAACTGTCCGCTAACGGAGTTTTTCGTTGGTGCTCAAAGGACAGTAATTTTGTAGCAGACAATTCAAATTGTAACAGGCGTTTCTTTTATAACCGTCCGTTGCTTACACCAACACAAATAAAACCAAAATCGTCTAAATCGAGACGGAACTCTTCTTTTTTCTTTTTCTTTTTTCTTTTCTTTTTTTCTTCTTCTAACCCGGGGCCGACGTGCCTCAAGTTTACATGTGTTTCAAAGACATTTTTTTTTGATCCAGAAGGGACGCACCTCAAGTTTACGTGCGTGCTTCAACGCTATGTTGGTTCCACAGTCTCATTAGAACCCAAGGTAAGCCGGTCGCTGTTAGTCTTATTAGTACCAAAACCTTCGGAGGGCGCTGAAAGCGCCAGTGGACAGCTGCGCGGAGATAAAGAGTGCCCCTTCAGTGGCGTAACCAGTTCCGGCAGAGTTTGGAGGAAGGTGCCGGAAAGCGATGCTCGGGGTGTGGGTCTGTTGCTGTCACGCGTTGTCTGGGTGTCCCCATGCCACCCACCGTCAGCCGGCCGTCTTTCAAGGGAAGATGGACATGGGATCTTTAACGTGCGCAACGATCTTAGTACCTGCTGGGCGTACGACAGCTAGATGGGCACTGCGACTGGAAAGACCTGTAAAAAATCTCTGACCCTGCCTCGACCAGGAGTCCTATGCTCACTGCTGGATTACTGTCATCTCGTTAGACCAGCCGGACACGAACTTCCGCTTTACTCTAAGCTGTTGTTAGCAGGGAAGAGTTCCGTAGCGCTGCTCCTGCGGCTGCTACGGTAGCCTTGCGAGGTAGGTTGTAATGCAGCCCGAATGTCCTAAAAGGGATTAATCCGAGTTATGTTTGTTTTTAATGAAGCTTACCGCCTCTATTGATTGCTTTCTTTATTGCGCTATTCTCTGCTCTCGAGCAGACTCACTTACACCACTGCTCGTGTTTCAGGGAAACGTCACATCTGCAACACCACCAACATGTGGTACACTGACATCGCTCTTCTCTTGAAGGCTGTCTTTGAACCACAAGGTAACCGATACATTGTGAGCCGGTTTCGCTAAGCGGGAAGGCGTTAGACTGGTAAGCAGAGGGACCTAGGTTCGGCTCCACTCCGGACCTTCATTCTCTCCAAAAGTTGTGGTTTATGGACACTGTCATTTAGGCACTGTCCCTCAGACTTAATGACACCTTAAAACGGCTTTTGCCGCTGCCCATCTAAATGCAGAATCATTCCGATGGTGATTAGCGATAGGTATAGTTTCCCTCTTCCCCCATCTCCTAGGATCTCGGTCCCCGCCAGTACCTCTTCGCAGACAACTCGCGTTAAACATGCCTAACCAAACCAAACCAACCAAGGTAAGTAGTACTCTGTGGACCTACCTCGGCCAGCTACAGCTATAGTGTTCTGACATGCTGGCTTTCTGCTCACAGCTGTCTTCGGTCCGCAAGGTAACTGATACTGTGTAGACCTACGTCGGTGAACAACAGCTGCAGCATCAGAAAGAGCTTTGGCATGTAGCTGGCTTTCTGCTCAAAGCTGGCTTCGGTCCGCAAGGTAACTGATATTGTGTAGGCCTACGTCGGTGAACACCAGCTGCATAGAGTGCTAGCTGTCTCTGTTCAAACCTGTCTTTGGTCCTTACTCAACTGATATTATGTAGACCTACGTCGGCGAACAAAAGCTGCATAGAGTGCTTTGACACGTAGCTGGCTTCCTGCTGAAAGCTGTCTTCGGTCCGCAAGGTAACTGATGTTGAGCAGACCTACGTCAACAGCAGCAGCAGCAGAAAGTGCTTTGGCCTGCTGTTGGTTTTCTGTTCAAAGCTTTGCGCTCCATGGCTGAGGCCCTGGAGCTGACGTAAGAATCCTAACCACAGAATCAAGATTCCTAATAATTATATATATATATATATATATATATATATATATATATATAGAGAGAGAGAGAGAGAGAGAGAGAGAGAGAGAGAGGAGGAGAGAGAGAGAGAGAGAGAGAGAGAGAGAGAGAAAGAGAGAGAGAGTGTGTGTGTGTGTGTGTGTGTGTGTGTGTGTGTGTGTGTGTGTGTGTGTGTGTGTGTGTGTGTGTGTGTGTGTGTGTGTGGTGTTGTGTGTGTGTGTGTGTGTGTGTGTGTGTGTGTGTGTGGTGTGTCTGTCTGTCTGTCTGTCTGTCTGTCTGTCTGTCTGTCTGTTTGTGTCTGTGTGCAATTTTATGAACTTGATTTCGCTCTCATATAACATTCTTGGGAATAAAACATATCCGGTAACTAACTAACCTTGTATGATATTATCCTTGTGGTCGTTCAGACATTCTCGGGGTCAAAATAAGCGAACAATTATCCTATCATCCTTGTGGTCGTTCAGACATTCTCGGGGTCAAAATAAGCGAACAATTATCCTATCATCCTTGTGGTCGTTCAGACATTCTCGGGGTCAAAATAAGCGAACAATTATCCTATCATCCTTGTGGTCGTTCAGACATTCTCGGGGTCAAAATAAGCGAACAATTATCCTATCATCCTTGTGGTCGTTCAGACATTCTCGGGGTCAAAATAAGCGAACAATTATCCTATCATCCTTGTGGTCGTTCAGACATTCTCGGGGTCAAAATAAGCGAACAATTATCCTATCATCCTTGTGGTCGTTCAGACATTCTCGGGGTCAGAATAAACGAAATATTATCCTTATTATCATTGTTGCCGCTCAGACACTCTCGATGATAAAATGTATACCAATAACCCTATACTGTCATCCTTGTACCCTTCAGGACACCCTCAGGGACAAAATGTATACCAGGATCCAGCTAACATTCCTTATACTGTCATCCTTGTACCCATCAGGACACCCTCAGGGACAAAATGTATACCAGGAACCAGCTAACATTCCCTATGCTGTCATCCTTGTACCCGTCAGGATACCCTTAGGGACAAAATGTATACCAGGAACCAGCTAACATTCCTTATGCTGTCATCCTTGTACCCGTCAGGACACTTTCGGGGACAATACCAGTAAACAGCTACCCTGTATGCTGGCTATCATCCTTGTGGTCATTGGAACATTCCCGATGTCAAAAGGTATATTAGCAACCAGCTAAAATTCCCTGCGGTGTCATCCGTGTGAACGTGTTTCCCTTCGTGTCCAGGTTACAACGTGCCAACGGCGGAAGGGTCCAAATTCATGCTGAAAATCAGCAGCATCTTCAACAGCAGCCTCAAGCCTCTCTTGCCTGAGATTGGCGTCGTCCGTCTTTTCGACAACAAAAGGGTACGTTAGTCCCCACTGCCTTTTACCCCCCTCCCTCCCTACCCCCCGTCTACATTCTGAATAGCTACGGTATAGTACACCGTGGAGGTCATGCTAGGGTGAGGCACACGTCACCAAATGTGAGTCAAAGTCTGATTCACAGTTCCAAGCACACGGCGTTAAAATGTTGGGAGAGGAGTGGGGGATATGAATTTGAATGCACCGCTGATGCAGGTATTCTGAGAACCCGTATCTAGGATAACAACAACAACAACGAAAGAAGAAGAAAAGAAAAAAGGCCACGTCACTCCTTCTCTCCGCCGTCACCGTTGGTTGCCTGTTCAAGAACGAAGTAATTTGGTGTTTTACGCCCAGTCAACCATTACGGTTATCTCAGGGCGTGTTCAAGCACGAATCTGTTCCCAAATCGACTTCATATGCTACAAATGTATCCACAAAACCGCTCCCGCAGACGTAGACGTCTCTGACTGCCTGCAGTTCTACACTACTTCAAGAGTTCTCCGCTCCTCCTCTCCCCTGACCTTCAAACTCCTTCCGAATGTCCTGTGAAGGAGGGCTCAGGGTGGGGCCAGGGTTGCTGATGCTTTAACTACTCGGCCGCCACACTATCGGTGCGTTGAGCGGCTTATGTAGCGAGTTGCTATGGAAACTTCAAGCATAGGACTAACGGGAGAGCCTGCTGCTTCTGCCGCTTCTTCAGCTACTGTGCGTGTTTGGGGTGGGGGTGGGGAGTGGGGGGGGGGGGGGTAGTGTGTGTGTGTGTGTGAGGGGGGTGGGGTGCGTGCGTCTGTTGTGTGTGTGGTGTGGTTGCATGCGTGTGTTTGTGTGTGTGTGGGGGGGGGGGGATACTTACTTACTTTACTTTACTTTACTTTACTTTACTTTACTTACTTACTTACTTACTTACTTACTTACTTACTTACTTACTTACTTACTTACTTACTTACTTACTTACTTACTTACTTACTTACTTACTTGCTTGCTTGCTTGCTTGCTTGCTTGCTTGCTTGCTTGCTTACCTACATAGTAAGTTAATTAATTAGTCAGTTCTTGGATCTTAATGTCCCGTCAGCCGCACAGGGTCACCTCGGGACGAGTTCTTGGCGGGGGGAGAGGGGTGCTGTGGGGGGGGGGGGGGTGAGGGGCGGGGGTCACTCCATCTTTATGCTTATACCTGGCCTTGTTTTAAGCTGTTCAGCATCCCTGATGAACCATGTCCATGCCACCACCACCGCCACAAGTTTTGTAGCCTACATGTTTGATGATGGATTCATTCTGCAAAAAATGACTGGCTCGCCGCTGATGCATGCAGCCATTGGACAGCGATTTTGCATACGGGGGATCGGAGCCACAAAGAAACGTTCGCTCGTTGTGAAAATGGGACGCTGTGGTTCTAGACAGCACAACGGTATGCAGTTCTGCTCCGGCTTTCGCGTGATAAGTACTGTGAGTGCCTGAAGACGGTAACTGCTATCACGCTACCAGCTTACTGGTCCGGTAAACCATTCAAATTCGAGACGTCGTTCTGTGTTTTTTTCAGATGCGACAAGTTCTGCAGATACAGCCACGAGAGATCCGCGACACCCTGGTAGAGATGGCGTACAGTCTGATCGAGGCAGGCTTCGTGAGGAAAACCAGCCAGTACCGAGGACCGGGCGGTGCTGAGGAAAGAGAGATGTACATGAGCCTGGCCTTGTCTTAAGCTGTGCGCCATCGGCATCCCTGATGAACCGTGTCCATACCACCACCACCGCCACATACCTCCCCCACACGCGCGCCCTACACACCGCTACAAACCTTATTGTTTCCCCTCAGCTTCAATCCATCTTTATGTTTATAGTTACCCGAGCTTCACTCCATTTCCGTGCTGGTTACCTCAGCTTCACTCTGTCTCCGTGTTGGTTACCTCAGCTTCACCCCATCTCCGTGCTGGTTACCTCAGCTTCACTCCATCTCCGTGTTGGTTACCTCAGCCTCAATCCATCTCCGTGCTGGTTACCTCAGCTTCAATCCATCTTTATGTTTATAGTTACCTGAGCTTCACTCCATCTCCGTGCTGGTTACCTCATCTTCACTCTATCTCTGTACTGGTTACCTCAGCTTCAATCCATCTTTATGTTTGTAGTTACCTGAGCTTCACTCCATCTCCGTGCTGGTTACCTCAGCTTCACTCCATCTCCGTGCTGGTTACCTGTGCTTTACTCCATCTCTATGCTGGTTACCTCAGCTTCACTCCATCTCCATACTGGTTACCTCAGCTTCACTCCATCTTTATGCTTACGGTTACCTGAGTTTCACTCCATCTCCGTGCTGGTTACTTCAGCTTCACTCCATCTCCGTGCTGGTTACCTGAGCTTCACTCCATCTCCATGCTGGTTACCCGAGCTTCACTCCATCAATATGCTTATGGTTACCTGAGCTTTACTCCATCTGTATGCTTATGGTTATGTGAGCTTCACTCCATCTTTATGTGTATGGTTCTCTGAGCTTCACGCTATCTCCGTGATGGTTATCTGAGCTTCACTCCATCTGTATGCTTAAGGTTACCTGAGCTTCACTCCATCTTCATGCTAATGGTTACCTGAGCTTCATTCCGTCTTTATGCTTGTGGTTACCCGAACTTCACTGCATCTGTATGCTTAAGGTTACCTGAGCTTCACTCCATCTTTATGCTTATGGTTATCCGAGCTTCAACCTATGTTTATGGTTACCTGAGCTTCACTCTATCCCCGTGTTGGTTACCTGCACTTCACTCCATCTGTATGCTGATGGGTGCCTGAACTTCACTCCATCTCCGTGCTGGTTACCTGAGCTTCATTCCATCTTTTTGCTTATGGTTACTGTACATTTGACCCATCCAACCAACAGCTCATTGTCCCTTTGACCCATCCCACCAACAGCCTATTGTCCCTCTGACCCATCCCACCAACAGCCTATTGTCCCTTTGACCCACCCCACCACCAGCCTATTGTCCCTTTGACCCACCCCACCACCAGCCTATGTCCCTTGACCCACCCACCACCAGCCTTTTGTCCCTTTGACCCACCCCACCACCAGCCTATTGTCCCTTTGACCCACCCCACCACCAGCCTATTGTCCCTTTGACCCCCACCCCACCACCACCCTATTGTCCCTTTGACCCACCCCACCACCAGCCTATTGTCCCTTTGACCCACCCACCACCAGCCTATTGTCCCTTTGACCCGCCCCCACCAGCCTATTGTCCCTTTGACCCACCCCACCACCAGCCTATTGTCCCTTTGACCCACCCCACCACCAGCCTATTGTCCCTTTGACCCACCCCACCACCAGCCTATTGTCCCTTTGACCCACCCCACCACCAGCCTATTGTCCCTTTGACCCACCCCACCACCAGCCTATTGTCCCTTTGACCCACCCCACCACCAGCCTATTGTCCCTTTGACCCACCCCACCACCAGCCTATTGTCCCTTTGACCCACCCCACCACCAGCCTATTGTCCCTTTGACCCACCCCACCACCAGCCTATTGTCCCTTTGACCCACCCCACCACCAGCCTATTGTCCCTTTGACCCACCCCACCACCAGCCTATTGTCCCTTTGACCCACCCCACCACCAGCCTATTGTCCCTTTGACCCACCCCACCACCAGCCTATTGTCCCTTTGACCCACCCCACCACCAGCCTATTGTCCCTTTGACCCACCCCACCACCAGCCTATTGTCCCTTTGACCCACCCCACCACCAGCCTATTGTCCCTTTGACCCACCCCACCACCAGCCTATTGTCCCTTTGACCCACCCCACCACCAGCCTATTGTCCCTTTGACCCACCCCACCACCAGCCTATTGTCCCTTTGACCCACCCCACCACCAGCCTATTGTCCCTTTGACCCACCCCACCACCAGCCTATTGTCCCTCTGACCCACCCCACCACCAGCCTATTGTCCCTCTGACCCACCCCACCACCAGCCTATTGTCCCTCTGACCCACCCCACCACCAGCCTATTGTCCCTTTGACCCACCCCACCACCAGCCTATTGTCCCTTTGACCCACCCCACCACCAGCCTATTGTCCCTTTGACCCACCCCACCACCAGCCTATTGTCCCTTTGACCCACCCCACCACCAGCCTATTGTCCCTTTGACCCACCCCACCACCAGCCTATTGTCCCTTTGACCCACCCCACCACCAGCCTATTGTCCCTTTGACCCACCCCACCACCAGCCTATTGTCCCTTTGACCCACCCCACCACCAGCCTATTGTCCCTTTGACCCACCCCACCACCAGCCTATTGTCCCTTTGACCCACCCCACCCTCTTCTTATTTTCCGTCTCTAGCTGAACGTAACTGACCCACGGAACTTCAGACGAAGCGTATTTCTCGGGGAAAACAATCCTATTTCACTGCGACAGGCTTCTCCATGGGGGAGAGTGAAGGGTTCATAAACAAAAAACAACAATAAAATAAACGGTTCCTCTGAACTCAGTCCAAAACATATTGCCCCCCCCCCCCCCCCCCCCCAACACACGCACACCCCCACACCCCCACACCACCACCCCAGTTCCCCTGAGTGCTTGGAGCACCAGGCAGCAACTCGTGGCGACTATTGCTGGCACACGCTGAAGACCGCCGATGCCAGACAGGGCAACAGTCCCCAGAGCATGTTCTACAATTCTGCCCCCTCTGTAGATAAAGCAGACAGGACCACAGTCCCATGTTCTACAGTTCTGCCCCCTCTGCAGAGAAACCAGACAGGACAGCAGTCCCCAGAGCATGTTCTACAGTTCTGCCCCCTCTGTAGATAAAGCAGACAGGACCACAGTCCATGTTCTACAGTTTGCCCCCTCTGTAGATAAAGCAGACAGACCACAGTCCCATGTTCTACAGTTCTGCCCCCTCTGCAGAGAAACCAGACAGAACCACAGTCCCTAGGAACACGTCTACATTCTGCCCCCTCTTCAGAGAAACCAGACGGGCCACAGTCCCCAGGAACACGTTCTACAGTTCTGCACCCTCTGCAGAGAAACCAGACAGGACCACAGTCTCATGTTCTAAAGTTCTGCACCCTCTGTAGATAAAGCAGACAGGACCACAGTCCCATGTTCTACAGTTCTGCCCCCTCTGCAGAGAAACCAGACAGGACCACAGTCCCATGTTCTACAGTTCCGCCCCCTCTGCGGATAAACCAGACAGAACCACAGTCCCATGTTCTACAGTTCTGCCCCCTCTGCAGAGAAACCAGACAGGACCACAGTCCCATGTTCTACAGTTCCGCCCCCTCTGCAGATAAACCAGACAGAACCACAGTCCCATGTTCTACAGTCTGCCCCCTCTGCAAAGAAACCAGACAGGACAACAGTCTCCAGAGCATGTTCTACAGTTCTGCCCCCTCTGCAGAGAAACCAGACCGAACCACAATCCCATATTCTGCAGTTCTGCTCCCCACTTCAGAGAAGCTAGACAGGATCACAGTCCCATGTTCTACAGTTCTGCCATCTCTGTAGATAAACCAGACAGGGCCATAGTCCCATGTTCTACAGTTCTGCCCCCTCTGCAGAGAAACCAGACAGAACCACAGTCCCCAGGAACACGTTCTACAGTTCTGCCCCCTCTTCAGAGAAACCAGACAGGGCCACAGTCCCCAGGAACACGTTCTACAGTTCTGCCCCCTCTGTAGATAAACCAGACAGGACCACAGTCCCAT
>JABMCL010003854.1:325000-327500 GCA_018857735.1 Alviniconcha marisindica | reverse complement strand
GAAGAGGCAGGACACGGCGATCAGCATCCTGGTCAGAGCCACTTCTCTACTCTCCATCTGGCTGCCAGACCTCTGGTCCCGTCGCCACGCAGCCGTGCTCTTCAGTTTGACGGCCGTGACGGCGGTGGTGAGGGTGGTGACGAGGACGAAGAGGCAGGGTAGACCCACCCCGTAAACCACCCCGTTCAGCACGTCCACAAGCTGGGTGTGCTGCAGGTAGAAGGGGCTCGGGTAGTAGCTTTTCGTCTGAAAGCCCGACAAAGGGAAATACTGGCAATAAATTCGGTACTTATCCGACACGATGTAGTGAGCGCCGACGAGAAGACCTCCACAGACAGACACGGCGATAGCTGTCGTTCTAGTTTTGATCACCCGTTTGGCGGTGAAGGGGTGAGCGATACAGAACCATCTTTCCACAGCGATTACCGTCGAGATGAAGGCAGAGACGTACACGAACCCGTACAAGGTGTTGATCCAGCTGTTGGTGATGTAGGTCGTCAAGGGACCGTACATTTCAAACTCGCCTTCGATCTCCGTGTAGAAGTATTCGATGAAGTACAGAAACATGTACGCTGTGACGAGAAAGTCGGCACAAGCTAGGCTGAAGAGCAGCATGTTGATTCTGTCCCGAAGACCGTGATGGAAGAAGACGAGGCAGTTGAGAACGTTGGCTGCCACTCCTATCGAGGAAAGGAGCGGGATGAAAATTCCGCCGAGGATTTTCAGAAGCAGCACCATGGTCTCCATGGTGACCACATTGTCCGGGTTGTTCCAGGGCAGGTACTTGAACTGTCTGTACACAACGCGGCATTCACCATGGTAAGCGAGGAGGGTGACGTTGACATTGACCCTGTCGTCCGGGTCAAACGGGGTCACTGTCGTGGCTGACCCTGAGTGATTTAAATAATCGGCTTCCGCCCATGTGCTGATGTTGAAAGTGGCGAATGGTTGAAACTGGGCAGCTGTGGTCGTCATGCTGTTGAAGATTTCACTGCCAAACACAATTAAAGGCAATGAACGAAAATACAAATAATACCGAATGCAACTGTTTTTTCAAATTTACAAAGGCCGTGCTATTTTGCTCTAACACTGCTGCGGGATGACAGAAAAAAGGTCAAACGTAAATAACTAAATTACTTTCCAACGCCCAGAGAGAGAGAAAGAAGAAAAAGGAGGCGGAGGAGGAGGAGGAGGAGGAGGAGGAGGAAGAAGAAGAAAGAAGAAGAAGAAGAAGAAGAAGAAGAAGAAGAAGAAGAACAACAACAACAACAACAACAACAACAACAACAACAACAACAACAACAACAACAACAACAACAACAATAGCTAAATTAAGTTTGTCAGAAAGTAAGCGAGGGTTTCTGTACAATATCTTTTGAGTGTTATCGTTCGAGTATATGACTTGAATGTGTTAGCATATACGCGTATATGTGGTCCTGAGAGTATGAGATATAGAGCAAGTGAAACTAATTATCAGTATGGATACAGACACAATTGTATATAATTATGGTTGTTTCTTGACTGCAAATAAGGTTGTTGCTTTTTGTTGTTGTTGTTGTTGTTGTTGTTTCTTTCTTTCTTTCTTTCTTTCTTTTGTTTTATTTTGTTTGTTCTGTAACATTTCTATTAGTGCAACTCGTTGATACATGTTTTAGCATGATAATTGTAAAATCACTCTAATATCACATATCTGAAAAGATTTTAAATAAAAAAAGGAAGAAGAAAAGGAACGAACAACAACAACAACAAGAAAGGCACCAGGTAAAAAACGAGTGATTGCTGGTGATAAAAGCAAACAACTACTGGTGAATACAATTATTAAAGCAAAACAAAAACAGCACACATAAAAAATCAAAAAAAATCGAGAGCATTCTTCTTCTTCTTCTTCTTCTTCTTCTTCTTTATCAGTATTGGTTATTTCAATTGTTACTGACGAGGACGTTTTGTGTCGAAACTCTTAACTGTTTTTTGTCCGTAGCCCTTCGTCTTTTAGTGAGTAGTTTCCCTGTTTCTTCATTGCTGGTCAAAACTACGTTGCTTAAGAACATAAAACACTCCAGAAAGAGAAAAAGCGACAGACAGACATACAGCCAGTCAGGCAGGCAGGCAGACAGAGACAGGCAGACAACAGATATAATAATAAAGACTATGATGATGTTTTGGGAAATTCGAAAGCTGCTCTTTGAACATTACCTTCTTTCCTTTGCGATTGCCAAAGGTGATCTGTCTGTTTGCAGCGGGTCCGCTGGTTCTGATCTTTATCCTCCACCCGTCTCTGTGGCACCGCCCATCAGCCCTCTGTGCCATTTGATGGCACCGAGTCAGCGGTCCTCAATTTAGAAACAATCAGTAAAACGGGACTGGCTAATGGTTCTGGCGGAAATGAACGAGATGTAATTAAATATAGTTTGCTTTTTTTTTTTTTTTTTTAAAGAGCTGCGATACGAAAATTCGATTTTCCCAAATTAATTAGATTTGTATTTTCTCTCCATCCCTTCTG
>JABMCL010003854.1:302500-315000 GCA_018857735.1 Alviniconcha marisindica | reverse complement strand
TTTTAGTTCGCCGAACATTGTTCGGACAGTTCGACGAACTTTACTTCAACGACGAACTTTTCTCAACCTGGCTTGTAATGAGATGCAAGCTTCCGCCCGAACTTGCGGCAGACGCGCAGCAGACAGCATGATCGAAAATGTAGGCTAAAGTCAAAATACTTTAATCATCCCTCACAGGATAATTCAACTAACTACTGTCTCATTCTGGGTCTCATTCTGGGTCCCTGAAACAAGGCTGCGCCTCCCACAAGTCAACAAATAAATTAAAAGAATCCCTCCGAAGCGAGTGAAGAACCTAGCGACACCGTCATCCATTTTTATTTTTATTTCTTCCTCATCCACAGGAGATCTCCGCTCTCAGCCAATCAGTGGCAATGTTCGTCGAATAGGGCGAATGTTCCCAGAACATGCTGAGCGAAGCTTTTTGGACCCCGAATATAGCTTCGTCGCAGTGCGACGAATACACCCAACTATGTTCGCGAAGCAAAAGTTCGCCCAATTAAGAACCAACTAGGTTCGCCGAATACTCCCAACTAGGTTCACGAACAAACATTCCCCCAGTTAAGAACGGGCTTTACGGTTAAAACGGCTCAGCGCATCGATTTCTACTGGTCCGTTCCAAATACAGCATGCTATATTCCAAACGGATCAACAATTCTGCCAGCTAACGAGCGCCTGCCGTTTGCACTGAAGTGAATGAAGGGACGGAGGTCACAAGGGCTGATAATTACTCTTGAGTAGCAGCAAGCTTGAATACGTAGACTGTCGCCTTGGTTTAACTCCTCAGTTTCGACTGCATCGTGTGGCAGCCAGAACGAATAAGCTTGACGGGTCCGACCAGTTCAGTTCAGTTCAGTTCAAGATGGTATTTATGCGCTCGGAAAAGCCCATAATTATGGGCTCCACCCCGTCTCTCAGAAGTTTCCCCAACGTCGTCTTTGAAACGGTTCCAATGTTCGTCTGACTGACGATGGCCCTCTCTCGTCCTTTCAAAAAAGATCGTCTAGCGCTTCCTCTTTCCTCCAGGCGATCAGTGGTGTGATGTCCTTGGCTTTGTGCCCGCAGGTAGTGTCTCAAGCTTCTCAACACTTCAGATCTTCCGAGAAGCAAGCCACGTGTGAGAGTTGCTTTGCCCGCCAGTCTGTCTGCTCGGTCGTTTCCCATCACTTCGGCATGTCCAGGGCAGCACACCCACAGGAGATTTCGAAGGTGGATGTCGACCATCGACACATTCGCATGAGGTTAGAACAGTCCTTAATTCTCAACCGTACGACCGACACGGCCCGTGTATCAGCCCCTCAAGTTAAGAAAAGAAACGAATATCAAATGTACTAAAGATAAAATAAACAACTAACACGCATGCCAAGTGAGAGTTACCGTAGGCGACTCAGGTCTTTGTTGTTGTAGTTGTGTTATGTATTTCGAGCGCTAATTAAGTCACTTTTGTGTTGATTCATAAAATAAAGTAAAACAAAACAAAACCTTCCTGAGCACTCATCCACCAAACCGTCCGAGAAATTAATGATAAAGAACATGCCTACCGGTCCCTTCCGGTGAGTCAAAGTTTGCAAATACGGATCGGCGACATCTCTGACGTCAGAGATGGGCCCGTGTAGCCGAAGTTCGCTGTCCAACAACTGATGCATGGTCTCTGAGACTGAAATCGTCTGATAACCAGTTTGGAGAAGGAGTTAGCAGCACGCTACAATCTTCAGAATAAAAGCTTGGCAAGTATGACACTGGCTCGTGACGCTATCACTATCTGGTACTGCATTGCCAGAGGAACGAACGTCTTCACCGCACTGGCGGGTCCGACAGCATGAGGTTAGAACAGTCCTCAACCATACGACCGACACGGCCAGCGTATCAGCGCCTCAAGATTACGATTGTACCAGTACTTCTCACTGCATGCACTCTTTTATCCCACTTACATTGACCGCTCCGTTGTTGCTGAAGGGTTGAAGTGTGTGTGTGTGTGTTTGTGTGTGTGTGTGTGTGTGTGTGTGTGTGTGTGTGTGTGTGTGTGTGTGTGTGTGTTTGTGTGTGTGTGTGCGTATCTCTCTCTCTCTCTCTCTCTCTCTCTCTCTCTCTCTCTCTCTCTCTCTCTCTCTCTGTTCTGTCTGTCTGTCTGTCTGTCTGTCTGTCTGTCTCGTCTGTCTCTCTCTCTCTCTCTCTCTCTCTCTCTCTCTCTCTCTCTCCTCTCCTCGCTCTCTCTCTCTCTCTCTCTCTCTCTCTTCTCTCTCTCTCTCTCTCTCTCTGTTGTCTCTCTTCTCTCTCTCTCTCTGTCTGTCTCTCTCTGTCTCTCTGTCTCTCTCTGCTCTGTCTGTCTCTCTCTGTCTCTGTGCTCTCTGTCCTGTCTGTCTGTCTGTCTCTGTCTCTGTCTGTCTCTCTCTCTCTCTCTCTCTCTCTCTCTCTCTCTCTCTCTCTCTCTCTCTCCTCCTCTCTCTCTCTCTCTCTCTTCTCTCTCTCTCTCTCTCTATACGCACACACACACACACACACACACACACACACACACACACACACACACACACACACACACACACACACACAAACACACACACACACACACACACACACACACACACACACACTCACACACTGGTACACGTACGTAATTTTCAGTTACTTACTTGCGGTCTTTATATTGATACAACGAATACTTCTCTAGTTAGGCTGTACAGGAAATAATTGGTCTGTGCTATACATAATCGAGCGTGGCTCACAAACGATGTATACTGGGTTGTACTGAACAAATTAGTATCTCCTTAACTAAATGTGCATTGTGACCTTTCGTGGAAAGTCGTTCACACTGATATTATTCTGTCATTTGTTAAAAATAAACCCTATAGGAAAACTGAAAGGTTACCTGATAAACAAAAAGGGAAGAAATTTGTGTCCTCAAAAATATTTTTAAAGTACATTGCCGTTGTTTAATCATAACAATGTACTAAAAGTATGTAATACCAGTTTTCGGACTGTTTGAAGTGGATTTCTCGGGGTACTTTGGTCATTTCCTTCATTTCTTAGGTAGCGTATTACTCACTTTTACCCTCAGCAATTTATATTGTATATCTAAAGAATATATCAAGAAGAAATCTTTCTCCACTCACAATCCAACTAGGACGTTTTCCAGAAAACCGAGTCTTCTTCCCACGCAATGGGGTGCTAGTTTTTTTGTTTTGTTTTTTATTTTTTATTTACTTAACAATTTATAATTTCTTTTATCATTTGGTCTGTCTGTGTCTCTGTCTGTCTGTCTGTCTGTCTGTCTCTGTCTCTCTGTCTCTGTCTCTGTCTCTGTCTCTGTCTCTGTCTCTGTCTCTCTCTCTCTCTCTCTCTCTCTCTCTCTCTCTCTCTCTCTCTCTCTCTCTCTCTCTCTCTCTCTCTGTGTGTGTGTGTGTGTGTGTGTGTGTGTGTGTGTGTGTGTGTGTGTGTGTGTGTGTACGTGTGCGTGTTAATTATGTGTGGGAGTGGCGGGGAGGGAGGTGTTCGGGAGTTCGGGGTGGTACTTACAGCAGAAGACAGCTACTTCTGATCCTTACAGTAGCCTCACCTGCCCCATCTGTTTCTTTGATTTAAAATATGTTGCTCTTGTTGCTTGTTGCTTGGTTCCTTTTCGTTGTTTTTATTTTGTTTGTTTGTTTGTTTGTTTGTTGAGAAGGAGTGTCGAGGGGTTGGGGTTAGATCACCATCCCACGACTACGAAACAATAATCTTCATTTTCGTGTTTGGTACAACGTCGCCTGATATAACCATCATGGTTGACTGGGTGTTCAGAACCAACTTTCTGATTTCCTTTCTGTCCCCTGCCAATTGAGGAACTGACGAAGTAAAAGCATCAGTACCAATGCATTTATATATTGCAGCTATTGTTATATCGTTTCTTCGTGTGAAGAAAAATGCCCACACGTCGTCAAATAAATGGGCAGCTTTGATGCTTCAGCATTGAAAGCAAAGCATTGAAAACATTTATTACAAGTAAAACACCACGGGCATTTTTAGTGCCACGGCTAGCTCCTGTAAACACAAATGGAATTGACCGAAAAAGTGATATCCGTTATTCATTTTTGCCCTTACGTGCCTCTTCAGATAACCCCATTAGTTTTTACCAATTGTTCCCTAATTAGGGTGCATGATATATGGATGAGTAGCAGGGAGGGTGGGCAGAGTTAGGGTTGGAGGGGAAGGGATAAAATAAATTGGAAGGAGACAGCCATTAGTCTTTGGGGCAGAGCAGGTGGACTTTTTTGTTTGTCTTTTGGTCTTTGCTTTCATTGAACCATGATAATGGTGACGATAATGAGGGACCGTGTTGATGTCTATTTTTTGTTTTCCCTTTTCCCAAAAATTTATGATGATTATGATGGTTATGATGATGGGAGGATGTTTCATCATCTAACCCGTTATCATCTAATCATTTTTCTTCTCTTTCTGGTTTCGGCTGTCCTGTCTGCTTCTTCTGTCTGTCTGTCTTTTTCCCTTCTTCTTCCTTCTTCTTCTTCTTCTTCTTCCTTCTTCTCCTCTCCTCTCTCTCATTTTCTTCTCTTCTTTTTCATTTCCCTTTTTCTCTCTCCTCTCTTTCTCCTTCTTTCTCCTTTCCCCCAAACCTCCATTTTTTAAATTTTTCGCTATGGAATAAAAAATTTAAAAAAAAAAAAATTCTCAGGGGGGGCCAAAATTTTAAACCAAAATACACCCAAAATGGCCTTTTTTTTTTTTTTTTTTTTTTTTTTTTTTTTTAAAAACAACACAAAAAACAACAACAAAAATTTAAAACAAAAAACCCTAAACCTTTTTAAAACCAACAACAACAAAAAAAAAAAACAAAAAGAAAAAACAAACGGGGCCAAATTCAAAGCTTTTTTTAAAAGGAAAAAACCCCCCCGGTTTCAAAAACCTTTACTACTTTCCGCCCCCATACCATCTGGGACCATTCCTGCTTCTAGTTCTGCCCGGGAGTATTTAAATATCGGGGTCAGGCCCCCGTGCCTTTTTTGGGGACGAAAAGGTTGTCACCCCCCTCGCATCCATGGTGAATGCCGCGTTGTGCGAAGCCAGTTCCCCTGGAAAAACCCCCGGAAAACTGGTCACCAGGAGACCATGGTGCTGTTTTAAAAAATCCTCGGCAAATTTTCATCCCGCTCTTTTCCGGTGGGTGGGCCAACCTAAACCCTCGTCTTCTTCCACCCGGTCTTGGCAGAATAACATGCCTCCACCCTGCCTGCGTCGTCTGGTCGTAAATCCCATGTTTTGGCTTCATAGAATACCTCTAAGCAGATCCAAAAGGGGTTCCCCGGGGTTTCGCCCCTTGGTGACAACATCACCAACAGCTGGATCCAAAAGCTGTACGGGGGCCTACGTTCTGCTTTTATCTCCACGATGTCGGTTTGAAAGGGACCTTCATCTAACCCCTTCACGGCTAAGAGGGGTTTTTAAAACGAGAACGACAGCAGCGATCGTGCTGGTGTGCGGGGTTCTCCCCCCGGTTTCACCCTCTTGCGGAAATAGATTCTGCCCATTCCCGTGGGCTTTCAGCGACACTACCCGGCCCCTTCTGCACACCCAGCTTGTGGACGTGCTGAACGGGGGGGTTTCGGGGGGGTTCCCCGCCTCCGTCCCCGTCACCACCCTCCCCCCGTCACGGGCCCTCAAACTGAAGAGCACGGCTGCGTGGGGCGGAAGAGGTCTGGCAGCCAGATGGAGGTAAAAGTGGGTCGCCCCGGTGCGATCCCGTGTCCTCCCCTTTCTCCCCGCCCCCCCCCAACATCCTGGTGAGGTGGCTCCTTTTTTCTGCCCGGTTCGGGTGGGTGGCGCCACCAGAACCTGCTGGTGGGAGGGGCCTTGTGGGGGACTTCTCCCCCCAAATCCTCCCGCCTCAACTTCTTCCTCTTCAAGATGGGGGCCAGGTTCCGGAAGACGGTGGCCAGTCTGTGTTGTCGCTGCGTAAAGGAGGACGTGGGGACCGGTGGGATGGCTGCGCTGTCGTCGACATCCGTCGTCACCACTCATGTGTGACTGGCACGCTTGTCTTTGGAGTGGTTTGTATGGAACGTGTGTGTGTGTGTGTGTGTGTGTGTGTGTGTGTGTGTGTGTGTGTGTGTGTGTGTGTGTGTGTGTGTGTGTGTGTGTGTGTGTGTGTGTGTGTGTGTCTGTGCGTGCGTCCGTGCGTCTCTCCCCCCCCTCTCTCTCTCTCTCTCTCTCTCTCTCTCTCTCTCTCTCTCTCTCTCTCTCTCTCTCTCTCTCTCTCTCTCTCTCTCTCTCTCTCTCTCACACAGTCCTTGTAAAATAAAGTTTTCGAGTTCGAATTCGAGTTCTCATGTACGCGTTTGTGGCAGGAGATCAGGGGGCGGAGGTGGGGGTGGGGGGCTACGTGTGTGTATGTCATTTTTATTTTTTTATTTGTGTGTGTGTGTGTGTGTGTGTGTGTGTGTGTGTGTGTGTGTGTGTGTGTGTGTGTGTGTGATATGTAGGTCGCGGTGTTTGGCTTTTTGTAATTTTATTGACTTGTAACCACTCTTGTCGTTTTCCGCTTGTGGTGTCTAAATGTGGCTGTTTCAGTTAGATTTCAGTGCAGCAAGCCAGTCTTTTACAGGTTTTCGTATTTCAGGTATTCATGCAATTCAGGCTCCCCGACACTTAATGTGCTCCACGCACACACCTGAACGTCTGCATCCCTCACATACCAGATGATGATGATGATGATGATGAAGTGTTGCTTAACATCCTCAGATGGCAGTTGACATATTAGGGACAAGCTGAGAACAATGCCGAAGCATGGTTCAATAAATCTTTACGTCCACGGAAACCAGAAGGCTCGTTAGGACGGACAGCCCAGGACGGCCACCTCGACTCTCACACAGCTCCTGAACTATGAACACACACACATACCAGATAGACGACAACGACTTTTATACTCATAGTGCTGACGACTAAGATGCGCAGGCACAGGCCTTTGCGGCTTGCATGTCGTAGATGATTGACTCATTCGTGCCACGAATGTCTCAAGTACCTGAAAGCATCAACGATTTACAAGTTGCAAGGGCCTGTGTTGGCAGATGCCACGATAATGGATTGTTGTAACAACAACAATAGCAATAACGACGGCAACAATAGAACATTCATAATCTGAATCATGGGTGGGTGTGTGTGTGTCTGTGTGTGCTCCGTGCGTGCGTCCGTGCGTCTCTCTCTCTCTCTCTCTCTCTCTCTCTCTCTCTCTCTCTCTCTCTCTCTCTCTCTCTCTCTCTCTCTCTCTCTCTCTCTCTCTCTCTCTCTCTCTCTCTCTCTCTCTCTCTCTCTCTCCCCCCCCCCTAACCCTCCATGGCCAGCTGTCCCACGGATTTCTCAATTTCATTGTTCCACCATGGTGTCTGCATTTAGCTTTTTTGTCTCGTTAGCATTCAAAATTATTTCTGTATCATGTTTTCATTCGTGTTTAATGTTTGCATTCACAAAAGTACAATGCATCTGGGAGAAACAGGTACTTTCAATACACATGAGATTTGAACTTTAGTGGCAGTATGTGACTATACAAGTCATTGTAGTGTTAAAAAGCTGGGAGTACAGAAGGTAATCACTTCCTCGAGTCAAGTGGTATAAACGTAGAGCTGATCGCAGTGATACTCTATTACATAGCTATTGACAGTCAGCACACGAGTGAGTGCGTTATACTTCTTTCGGTTACTCAACCATGCTTGATTCAATAGCCATTTTCTACAAAACATATTGTAGCATGTCATTTCTATGCGACGTACATAGTCTTCATGCGATGTACATAGTCTTCATGCGATGTACATAGTCTTTATGCGATGTACATAATTATATAGTCTTCATGCGATGTACATATTCATCAGATATATATTTGCTTTAGATCTTTCCAAAAACAAATGCATAAGTTGTTTTCGTTTTCTTTATTTTGCATTTACATACTAGAATTTCCATGCAATAAACTGAAGTCAAAACCCACACTATCCGTCTTGATTGTTTTGCTATGGTCGAACAAACTGAGAGTGATTGAACGCAGTTATCGCTTCTTCTTCTTCTTCTTCTTTCTCTGTCTGTCTGTCTGCCTGTCTGTCTGTCTGTCTGTCTGTCTGTCTGTGTCTCTCTCTGTCTCCCTATCTCTGTCTATCTCTGTCTGTCTCTGTCTCTGTCTGTCTGTCTGTCTGTCTGTCTGTCTGTCTGACTGTCTGTGCCTGTCTGTCTGTCTGTCTGTCTGTCTGTCTGTCTCTGTCTCTCTGTCTCTGTCTCTGTCTCTCTCTCTGTCTCTCTCTGTCTCTGTCTCTCTGTCTCTCTCTCTCTCTCTCTCTCTCTCTCTCTCTCTCTCTCTCTCTCTCTCTCTCTCTCTCTCTCTCTCTCTCTCTCTCTCTCTCCCTCCCTCCCTCCCTCTCTCTCTCTTTATCTCCCCCCTCTCTCTCTCTCTTACGCAGCAGCTTTAATAACGCTCCGTCCGGTCCTGACGTAATCCAACATCATGAAATGGCCGGACTGTGTGGCAACTTACTAAAGGCCATGGTCGACTTTAGAGCACGGTGATACGACTACAACATGATGTGCAAGGCCAGGATGTCATCAAACACATGTCATACAGCATGGTATGCCACACGTTGTTGTTGTTGTTGTTGTTGGTGGTGGTGGTGGAGGTGGTGGTGGTGGTGGTGTTGCTTGTTGCTCGCTTATTATATAGCGCTATTCTCCGCTCTCGAGCAGACCCACCGCGCTCGTATGTAATTCTGCATGAGTGACTAGCTTTTTATAGCGAGCTTTTGAATATCCACCGAAGTGGTGTACTTACAGCGCTGGCATGGCTGGTGCCACATGAAACTGTTGCCATCTCGGCGCGTTCTGTGTACACCATACACCCATACACCATGTCACTTCATGCAAAGCCACATACGTAAAGTACATGTGTGTTTAGCTGTAACCTGCCATCTGCACTTTTGGCAGAATGACCAATATTACGTGCTGCTGTGGTAACACGGGGGTGGAACGGATACCGAAATAAGAGTCAGCAAACATTCAAAGTTGACCCTGGAGAAGAAAAATTCTCCCGCCGCTCCTGCAGGGATTCGAACCCGCGACCTTTCGATCACGAATCCGGCGCTCTAACCACTGAGCTATCCCCGTTCCCCGGTTAGAGCGTTCGTGCGTTGTTTGGCGGAAGTCAGTAAGTAACTTGGTGTTTTACGCCTAGTCAACCAGTACGGTTATACCAGTGCGAGACTGACGGAAAGGCGACTGTGGGTAACTGTCGTCGCTGAATGGTAGACAACAGCGACGAAGAAACCGCAGCGTTGGTAGCATTATTATTACTCTGTCGGAGCTAGGTCGAAAGACGAAAGCTGTTACGTCACCAATCGTGAGATAATGACACCAGTGACGCGAAGACATTTTATACGTAATATCTCTGTCTTTCTGTCTCTGTCTGTCTGTCTGTCTGTCTGTCTCTGTCTCTGTCGTCTCTCTCTGTCTCTGTCTCTGCTCTCTGTCTCTGTCTCTCTCTCTCTCTCTCTCTCTCTCTCTCTTCTCTCTCTCTCTCTCTCTCTCTCTCTCTCTCTCTCTCTCTCTCTCATGCACCCAATGCCATTCTTTCATCCTGCGTGGCCTTTTCCACCTTACCGTCCCGGTCCTTGGGCAAACCCTTTCCCTCACTGGTATCCTCGACCCCAGCAAGGATCGTTTGAAGGAGCGTATTAAATCACTGAATGACATTGTTCACTGAGCCCCCCCACCCCCTCCATACACATCAGTCAGGATTTCGACCACAACACTCATGTCAGTCAGCACTTACCTGTCTTGTTGACAGGCTACTATCCTCCATAAATGACTCAAAGTTGAATGGTGTTGTCTTTTTAGATCTCAAAAAAGCCTTTGACCTTATAGACCATCAGATTTTATTGAAAAAGATGAAAACGTATCAGTTAAGCGACAATGCCATTCAGTTTTTTTAATCATATATTAGCCAAAGAAAACAGAAAGTATTTGTTGCTGAACATTATTCACCTGAGGGCTCTGCAAAGTTGGAATTCCACAGGGGTCTGTTCTTGGACCTCTTCTCTTCAGTATTTATATAAATGATCTCCTGTTGAGTATTTCATCTACTGAAGTTGATTGTGACATGTTTGCTGATGATTCGTCTCTTTCTGCTTCTGGAAATAACATAGCTGCTATAAATGCTAAGCTGCAGCCAAGTATTCAAGAAGTAACTGAATGGTGTTCTGCGAATGCAATGTTGCCCAACCCAGAGAAAACTAAAAGTATGGTAGTAGCCACGCGTCAAAAGCATCAGCGTGGTATACCTCCTCTTTGTCTCATGTTGAATTCACAAGTAATAGAGCAAGTTTCAGAACATCGTCACCTTGACGTTATTCTTGATGACCAACTTAAATGGCAAGCTCATATTAACAGTATTACTAACGCTGTTGCTAAAAATGTGTATCTGCTCTCTCGCCTCAGACACTTTGTAACAGTGAAGCTTGTAATACGTTTTTTCACGCTCACATTATGTCCAGAATTAATTAGTCTCTAATGTATGGGATGGTTGCAGTGATGTACATATCAAAAAACTTAAAGCTGTACACAAACGTGCAGTCAAAGTTCTTTGTGCTGCTTCGCCAATGCTAACTGGACGAGGGCACATTTCATATGGTCCATTACCTTTAAAAGAGCATCTTCAGTGTAATAAATGTATCTTAGTGCATAAAGTTATCCATAACAAATCTCCCCAATATCTGAGACAGCTTGTCCGCACTGGAGCGCGCAACGACCACAGTTCACGGAACAGCATTCTTATTTTGCCCAAAACAAGAATTGACATTTATAAGATGAGTTTTGCTTATTCTGGATCCTTTTGTTGGAATGCGCTACCTAGAAGTCTTAAAATAGCATGCTCAGTGAGCACATTCAAATCTAAAGCTCTTCAACATTTTCGTACTGAATGTAACATATAAGTTTTCAGTCTTGAACCGTACAATATTTAGTTTCCTAATGTTTGATACACCTGGCATTTTATGTGTTTATGTATAAGTGTGTGCGCACGCCCAGGCGTGTGCGTGCAATTATGTTTTAAAATATATGGATATATTTTCCTTGGATGGTGAGGTACATTTCTCGTCTTGATTGTATACCAGCTCTGTGCTAAGTATACAAAATATTAATTTAAATGTTTTAATCCTTTTATCTTTCCATTTCTGTTCATAGTATTAGCGGTAGTAGGCGGTAGTATATTGGTTATCATCGCAGTGCTATTAGAATATTCATTGCCACATCATTGCCATGTATGTGTGTGTATGTGGAGGAGGGGTGTGCGCGCGCGCGCGTGCGCGTGTGGGTGTGTAATATGTGCATACATGTCTGTGTATATACATGAAAGTGTGTATATGTATATATCCCTTCTATATCTTTTACTTATTAATTTGTTTATATTTTTGTTGTAGTTTGTTGTGTGTGTTTTGTTTTGTTGTTGTTTTTTGTTTTTTGTTTTGTTTTGTTTATTTTTATGTACTAATTTAGTATCCATTTCTTTTTCCTTGTTGATATTGTCGTTTTTCTTAAGCTTAATTTTATCCTCCCCTTCCCTTGCTCTCTCTGTAATTACCCAGTTTTTGTTTTGTTTTTTTGTTTTTGTTGTTGTTGTTGTTTTTGTTGTTGTTGTTGTGTGTGTGTGTGTGTGTGTGTGGTGTGTGTGTGTGTGTGTGTGGTTTTGTGTGTGTGTGTGTGTGTGTGTGTGTGTGTGTGGTGTGGTGTGTGTGTGTGTGTGTGGGGTGTGTGTTTAACTGTGTTTTTTGACTTTTTTGCTCCAGTTGTTTTCACTGCTATTTTTTTCATTTCCGTTGCAATCGCGTCTGGTTTTATATGTGTTGTTGTTGTTGTTATTTTTATTATTATTTTATTAATTGTTCTTTTTATTTTTACTGATGCTGTATTTGTCTATAAGCTTTGTAATAATATTTAACTGTGAATGTCTTGGTTATTAGTAGTACTGTAGCAACGGCAGATATGTGAGTCGACCTTTGTGCTAATATCTTCACCGTTGAGAAATAAAGTTCAATCAATCAATCAATCAATCTACTCCCCTCTCTCTCTCTCTCTCTCTCTCTCTCTCTCTCTCTCTCTCTCTCTCTCTCTCTCTCTCTCTCTCTCTCTCTCTCTCTCTCTCTCTCTCTCTCTCTCTCTCTCTTGCTGTTGTTTTTGTTTTTGTTTTTTTTGTTGTCTCTCTGTCTCCGTCTCTGTCTCTCTGTCTCTATCTCTGTCTGTCTGTCTGTCTGTCTGTCTGTCTGTCTGTCTGTCTGTCTGTCTCTCTCTGTCTCTCTCTCTCTCTCTCTCTCTCTCTCTCTCTCTCTCTCTCTCTCTCTCTCTCTCTCTCTCTCTCTCTCTCTCTCTCTCTCTCTCTCTCTCTCTCTCTCTCTCTCTTTTTGTTTTTTTTGTTTTTTGTTTTGTTTGTTGTTGTTTTTTTGCGTTCAGTTATACCACTCTCGGTTTATTAGACATTACATACT
>JABMCL010003854.1:232500-287500 GCA_018857735.1 Alviniconcha marisindica | reverse complement strand
CACAGGGTCACCTCAGGACGACCGAAGCGATGCTAGTTATCAATTAGTTAGTTACTTAGTAACCGGATTTTAACGTCCTGTCAATATATGTGTAATGGAGTGGAGTGGTAGAAGGACAGGACACAGGCAGCGGAGTCAGTCGAAATGGAGACCACAGCAGGCGGCGACGGCAGACAGGCTTTATTCTACAGCAGCAGACAACTTTCTCAGCACACCCAAAATCCTCACGCGCACGCATAGATAAGAGAACTGCGCGGGCCGCAAAGAACACACGCTATCGCTACAATGAAATCAGCCCTCTGGACCACAAAATGGCTGACAATTGTGTTTCCTTGGCCCGCACAAATACAGTTTCCTCAACAATAACTAAACTAATTAAAACATGAAATACATCAAATAAAAGCTACAGTTACAACCTTTTAAACCGTATAAACAAAATGTACACACATGACTTATTTAATTTGCAACAAGAGTGGGAAGCGTGGCTTGCACCTATCTATAAGCAGATTCGTACAACTAAATCACAACTAACACAATGTACAAAATATAACTGTCAATAAAACTTACATCAGAATAAAGAACACGCTCCCACGGTTAAAATGGTACATAACAATTACAATACAACGCTCTGTAAGAGAAGCAAGACACACTCAAAGACTAGTACTAAAACAATCGGTGCGATCTTTCGCCTGGGGCGCGTTATCTTAGTCGCAACAGCGCTGATAGTGATATCAAGTAGTCTATGAATACAACTTAGCTTCTACAGTACACAATACTCAATAAGTTAATTTCAACCCAAAATAAACACTAAACATGAAGTCAGCTAAGCAAAATACTATACGACAAAGCACTGATCGACACAGAATTACTTCAATCAGTCAAAACAACGATTCACTACTATTCACTAGTACTACACAGAAAATGCGCCATGCAGACGACGGCTATAAAAAGAATGGACCTAGAGAGGCATCGGCTACTGATTAAGCTCGACCCTGCGTCTAAATAAGATCTAAATAAACATTCTAAGATGCCAAATTACATTACACATGGCTTGCTGCATAAAAAGGACTAGGTGAACAAGGAGTAGGTAAACAAACAAGCGGTCAAAATATTAAGGGAGTAAACAGATTTGAAAATGGCGCGCACCAGCGGCTATCGCCGGTCGGCTGTGTGAAGGCCATGTGGCGTTACGCAACACGCAGCGCTTCAAAACAAAAGCGTCGTCTGCTCCGGTTCCCGGGTTACTAACAGTACAGTAATGAAATTGCATGGATCTGATAACCGGGGCGGGATTATTGTAAAAACGTACAAAGAGCACTTGCTCACATATGTTGTTACTTAGTTAGTAGCTCTATTTTAACGTCCTGTCAATATATGTAGTTACTTAGTTAGTAGCTCTATTTTAACGTCCTGTCAATATATGTGGTTACTTAGTAGCTGGATTTTAACGTCCTGTCAATATATGTAGTTACTTAGTAGCTGGATTTTAACGTCCTGTCAATATATGTAGTTACTTAGTTAGTAGCTGGATTTTAACGTCCTGTCAATATGTGTAGTTAGTTAGTAGCTGGATTTTAACGTCCTGTCAATATATGTAGTTAGTAGCTGGATTTTAACGTCCTGTCAATATATGTAGTTACTTAGTTAGTAGCTGGATTTTAACGTCCTGTCAATATATGTAGTTAGTTAGTTAGTAGCTGGATTTTAACGTCCTGTCAATATATGTAGTTACTTAGTAGCTGGATTTTAACGTCCTGTCAATATATGTAGTTACTTAGTTAGTAGCTAGATTTTAACGTCCTGTCAATATATGTAGTTACTTAGTTAGTAGCTGGATTTTAACGTCCTGTCAATATATGTAGTTACTTAGTAGCTGGATTTTAACGTCCTGTCAATATCTGTAGTTACTTAGTTAGTAGCTGAATTTTAACGCCCTCTCAACCGTACAGGGTGTCTGCAGGACGGCTGAAGCTAAGTTATCAATTATTTAGTTACTTAGTAAGTCAGTTTTAACGTTCTGTCAACCTGACGGGGTGCTCTCAGGACGACCGAAGCGAAGTTCGTGAGTTAGTGATTGGACTTTAATGCCGTGTCACTCGCACAGTGGTACCTTAAGGCCAAGGAAAGGGTTAAGAAAGAAAAAGAGAAAAAAAAGCAGTGTTACTATATAATAATATATATAATAATATATACAGCACTCCTTTGTGTGTGAGTGTGTGTGTGTGTGTGTGTGTGTGTGTGTGTGTGTGTGTGTGTGTGTGTGTGTGTGTGTGTGTGTGTGTGTGTGTGTGTGTGTGTGTGTTTGTGATGAGCAGCTTGACTCAACGCGCCCGTGGCACTTGTGTATTTTGTAATTGTAGATCCTGTTAATAATTGTAAAGCACTATGTTATGAGTTCCTGTGAGATATGGCGCTTTATAAACGTAAGTTATTACTACTACTACTACTACTACTACTACTACTACTACTACTACTACTACTACTACTACTACTGTTGCTGCTGCTGCTACTGCTGCTGTTGCTGCTGCTACTGCTGTTGCTACTGCTGCTGCTGCTGCTACCGCTACTACTAGTACTACGACTGCTACTGCTACTATCACTACTGTTACTGCTGCTGCTGCTGCTGCTACTACTACTACGACGACGACGACTACTACTACTACTACTACTACTACTACTACTACTACTACTACTACTGCTGCTGCTGCTGCTGCTACTACTACTACTACTACTACTACTACCACCACCAAATCCACTACAGGTACGTGTTCGCTCGCCACCACTATGAGGTGGCCAAGCGGATGACGGAGGCAGTGGACGGCAAGGGCGACTTCATGAAGATGGCCTTCAAACACTTCATGGACAAGATGACGGAGAAGAAGGGCCAAATGGGCCAGATGGGCCAGATGAGGCAGATGGGGCAGATGGGCCAGACGGGCCAGATGGGCGGAGACTCCATGGAGATGATGGGCGGGGACTCCGGCGAGGAGCCAATGGGAGGCGGTGAGTCCTCAGTGCTGGGCTGGGCTGATTGGTTGGTTAGTTGACCAACTGATTGATTGATTAACCCTTTCGCTGCCATGCTTGCCGCGCCGTCACTGGGAAAACAACCAATAGAAGTGCAAAATTTGAAACCATTGAAACTTTTTTGCCCCCTTCGCATGAGCACGTGAAAGGGTTTCTATCAAAATGCACAACACTGAAAGTGGATTAGTTACAGGACCATCAATTATAATTCATACTGTTTGGAGGTGTGTATGTGTGTACTTTTCAGCCAGGAATTTCTAGAGGCTGGGGCAGCGAAGGGGTTAAAGAAATCTAAAACAATTGTAGAGAGTGCAGGAGACTGGACAAGAAAACAACAACTCTGCCCAAAACAGATAGGTGGCTTAGCTCTCCATCTCGTTTTTCATCGTTTTTCACCTTTTATCTCTGGCTTAAGTGTCGTTTTGTAATTTCGTATAGGGGATTACCCCCAAAATTCGCATGTTGTATTTTGTCCTGATAAATAGCCTTCTTTTGAACCTTTTTATGTGTTTGGATCCTGATTGATTGATTGATTGATTGATATTTGACGCAAAGTTCGTAATAATTCAAATATTTATGAAGCGCAAAATCTTGTCCGTAGAGACTATTCTAAGCGCATACACGCACACAAACACACTCACAGGCGCCCGCACACACGTGCACGAGCATAGTGACTATACAAGGCTTAATTTACACAAAACTTAAAACGGGCAGCAATGTGAATTTGACTGATTACACAGGTAGAACAAGATGATGAAGATGAAATGTTTGCAGGTATGGACAACATAGCTGATTGACTAACTGACTGAATTTGACTGATTACACAGATATGAACAAGATCATGAAAGTGAAGGTGCTTGAAGGTATGGACAACATAACTAACTGACTAACTAAATGAAGTTTACTGATTACACAGGTATGAACAAGATGATGAAGGTGAATGTGTTTGCAGGTATGGACAATGTAACTAACTAACTAACTGACTGAATCTGACTGATTACACAAGTTTAAACAAAGGTGAATGTGTTTGCAGGTATGGAAGGTAAGATGAAGCTGAAGTTGATGACACTGTGGAAACTGTTCACTGAGTTCGAGATGGCGTGGATGCAACAGAACACCATCGTGAAACTGGGTCTGGATATCATGACCACCCGTGCCCTCTTTTTCGAGACCTTTGGCAGGTTCGTTTCAATGATTGGCATCACACACAGAGAGACACACGACACACACACACACACAACACACACACACACACACACACAACACACACACACACACACACACACACACACACACACACACACACACAACACACAACAACACACACACACACACACACACACACACACACACACACACACACACACACACACACATACACCACCAACACCACACACACACACACACGACATACACACACAACACACACACACACACACACACACACACACACACACACACACACACACACACACACACACACACACACACACACACACACACACACACACACACCACACACCTACCTCTCTCTCCTCTCTCTCTCTCTCTCTCTCTCTCTCTCTCTTCTCTCTCTCTCTCTCTCTCTCTCTCTCTCTCTCTCTCTCTCTCTCTCTCTCTCTCTCTCTCTCTCTCTCTCACCACACACACACACACACACACACACACACACACACACACACACACACACCACACACACACACACACACACACACACACACACACACACACACACACACACGCTCTGAAACAAACGCACACATACAAACCCACGCGCCCGCGTGAGCATGTGTGCGTATTAATAATAATAATAATAATAATGGTAGTTATTGATATAGCGCAGAATCTCTCCGACAAGGGTGAGCACACAGCGCTTTACAAGATCAAGACAAAGAGAAACAGACAGACAGACAGACAGACAGACAGAGACAGACAGATCAATACGTTGTCCCATCCACTTAATCCAGGTTCGTGAAGAACGCCATGATGATCAAGGAGAAGTCCATGCAGATGGCCAAGGTTTACGCCTTCGTTGAAGCCTCTCAGCAACGTGCCAAGACCCAGGATAACCAGGAGGACATCAGGGACATGTTCAAACAATTCGTGCAGGTCTCTGTGTGTGTGTGTGTGTGTGTGTGTGTGTGTGTGTGTGTGTGTGTGTGTGTGTGTGTGTGTGTGTGTGTGTGTGTGTGTGTGTGTGTGTGTGTGTGTGTGTGTGTGTGTGTGTGCTGTGTCTGTCTGTCTGTCTGTCTGTGTGCGTGCGTGCGTGCGTGCTGCGTGCGTGCGTGCGTGCGTGCGGTGTGCATGTGTGTGTGGGTGTGTGTGTGTGTGTGTGTGTGTGTGTGTGTGTGTGTGTGTGATGTGTGTGTGGGTGTGTGTGTGTGTGTGTGTGTGTGTGTGTGTGTGTTGTGTGTGTGTGTGTGTGTGGTGTGAGTGTGTGTGTGTGTGTTGTGTGTGTGTGTCTGTGTCTGTGTCTGTCTGTCTGTGCTGGTGCGTGCGTGCGTGCGTGCGTGCGTGCTGTGTGCGTGCTGCGTGCTGCGTGCGTCGTGCTGTGTGTGTGTGTGTGGTGTGTGTGTGTTGTGTGTGTGTGTGTGTGTGTGTGTGTGTGTGTAGTGTGTGTGTGTGTGATGTGTGTGTGTATGTGTGGCGCGTGGCGCCGACTTGTGGTGTGTGTGTGTGTGCGTGTGTGGTGTGTGTGTGTGTGTGTGTGTGTGTGTGTGTGTGTGTGTGTGTGTGTGGTGTGTGTGTGTGTGTGTGTGTGTGTTTGATCGGTGTGTGTGTGTGCGTGCGTGCGTGTGTGTGCGCGTGTGCGTGCATGCGTGTGCGTGCGTGGTGCGTGCGCGCGCCTGTGTGTGTGTGGTGTGTGTGTGTGTGTGTGTGTGTGTTGTGTGTGTGTGTGTGTTAAAGAGATTGGGGGGGAGGGAGTTAGGGTAATTCTGTGTGCTTTTCTTGTTTTGTGTTTGTTTTGATGTTTTTTTGAAAGTGTGTGTGTGTGTGTGTGGTGTGTGTGTGTGTGTGTGTGTGTGGTGTGTGTGTGTGTGTGTGTGGCAAATGAAAGTGTATTGCAGGTAGACAAACAATATTGTATTACCAGCATTTACAGGTGAATTTTACTCCTAAACTATAACATAATGGCCTGCCACGTTATCACAACGGCAAAATGGTTCTTTCTTTCTTTCCAGCACGTGATGTCCGAGCAGGAAGGCATGTAAACTGAGTAAGTGTTCCAGTTTTCACGGATACTGACTCTGAATGTTTTACCTGCCGAATACTGCACCGTGTCCAAGATCCTTGCTCTGTCAAGAGAATCTTGCAAAGCTTTCGGGGAGTCTTGCTCTGTCTTAGAGAACCATAACCTGTTCTGACCTGGGGAACCCTGGACTGACCCTAGGCAACCTAGTTTGTCCCGGAGCGAAACTTACCCTATCTTAGGGAATCATTTCCTGGTCTGACCAGGGGAACCCTGCATGCTCTTTGAGGACCCTTTTCGTGTTGTTAACATAAAAATGCCCGTTGTTGCGTGAATGTAAATAAACTTTGCTTAAACCGACCCTGCACTGCTTTGGGGAACCATGCTACAGCTTGGGGAACCATTCCCTGTTCTGACCTTGGGAACCCTACATGTTCTTGGAGAACCCTGCACTTTTTTAAGGGGACCATGCTCTATCTTAGGGAACCATACCCTGTTCTGACCTTGGGAACCCTGCATGTTCTTGGAGAACCCTGCACTGCTTTAAGGGGACCATGCTCTATCTTAGGGAACCATACCCTGTTCTGACCTTGGGAACCCTGCATGTTCTTGGAGAACCCTGCACTGCTTTAAGGGGACCATGCTCTATCTTAGGGAACCATACCCTGTTCTGACCTTGGGAACCCTGCATGTTCTTGGAGAACCCTGCACTGCTTTAAGGGGACCATGCTCTATCTTAGGGAACCATACCCTGTTCTGACCTTGGGAACCCTGCATGTTCTTGGAGAACCCTGCACTGCTTTAAGGGGACCATGCTCTATCTTAGGGAACCATACCCTGTTCTGACCTTGGGAACCCTGCATGTTCTTGGAGAACCCTGCACTGCTTTAAGGGGACCATGCTCTATCTTAGGGAACCATACCCTGTTCTGATCTTTGGAACCCTGCATGTTCTTGGAGAACCCTGCACTTCTTTAAGGGGACCATGCTCTGTCTCGGGGAACCATTCCCTGTTCGGACCTAGGGTGCGCATGCTCCTGGAGAACCCTGCACTGCTTTGGGGAACTATCCTCTATTTTATGGAACCGTACCCTGTTGTAACCGGGGGAGCCCTGCAATGCTTTTGGGAACCATGTTCTATCTTGGGGAACCATATCCTGATGTGAACTGGGGAACCCTTACTGGCTCTAGGGTACCCTCCTTTGCCCCAGAGAACCCTGCGATGTTCTGGGGAAACTTGCTCTATCGCAGGAAACCCGACTTTGTTTTGGCCTGGGGAACCCAGCATTCTCCTGGAGAACCCTGCACTACTTTAAGGATCCTTGCTCTGTCTTGGGGAACCACATCGTGCTGTGGCCTGGTGGAATCCTGCACTGACCCTACATACGGAAACCTCGTTTGTCCCGAACGAGGAACCCTGCGTTGTTCCGGGAAACTTAGGTGCTCTGTATTGGGCAACCATACCTGTTCTGTGAACAAGGTTCGCCAGAACAGTTCGTTGTTTCTCTAGGACAAACGAAGTTCCCTAGGTCAATGTAGGGTTCTCCAGGATAATGCTGAGCACCAGGCCAGAACAAGGTACTGGTTTTGTCTTGTCCTCATAAATAGTGTTCTTTTGAACCTTTTACGTGTTTTTGCTCTCAGAACCAGGTACGTTTTGCCAGGTTAGATTACAGTTTCCCAAAACATCGCAGGGTTGCCCGCGACAGAGGAGGCTTCTCTGGGTCAGCGCAGGGTTCTTCAGGAGAACTGAGGGTTCCCCGGAACCCTGCATTCTTCTGGAAATCGTGCACTGTTTTAGGAAATAATGCTCTATCTTATGGGGGACCGTAGCCAATTCTGACCTGGGGAACCCTCATTGACACAGGAAACCTTTGTTTGCCCCGGAGAACCCTGCACTGCTCTGGGGGAACCCTCGGTACTCCTTGAGAACCCCGTACAGACCCAGGGAATCCGCCTCTGTCTTGACCAAGGAACCCTGAAATGTTTTGAGAAACCGTGTGTGATCTATCCTGGGGAACAGTATTCTCGTGGAAACCCCCACACTGACATAGGGAGCATTCATTTGCCATGGAGGATCGAGTACTGTACTGGCGAACCTTGTTCTATCCTGGCAAAGCACACTGTTTTCGGCATAGTAACCATGCATTTTCCTACAGAACCCTCTGATGACATAGGGAATTCCCTTTACACACACACACACACACACACACACACACACACCACGCACACACACACACACACACACACACACACACACACACACAGCACCACCACACACCCACCCACACACACCACACACACACACACAGAAGTCACCACACCCCCCCACACCCCCACACACACACACACCACACCACACACACACACACAACACACACACACACCACACACACACCACACCACACACACACACACACACACCACACTCACACACACACACGCACGCACGCACGCACACACGCACGCACGCACGCACGCATGCACGCACACACACACATTCACAAAATGTGACACGTGCATGCGCGCGTGAAACACGCAAGATTCCAATCAAATTTGTGATGTCAATTTCAATGGTGGTGTGTAATCCCATCGTTCATTCAGTTTCAGTGTCAGTTTTCAGTATGCCCTTTACGTTGTTCCCAGTGATGCAACTATGCGCTGATTTTGTTTCAGATTTCGGCATTTATGCATTCTGACAGTCTCCATCCAATGTCAGTTTCTCACAAAATATTATGGAACAGTCGTCTCAGAATCTTTTTCGTTTTTTGTTTGTAAAAAGTGATTAAACTATTTTTTAATGTTGCAATTATTTTCATTCTTGTGCTCTTTTCTTTTTTTTTTGGGGGGTGTGGGTGTGTGTGATTGTGTTGTGTGTGTGTGTGTGTGTGTGTGTGTGTGTGTGTGTGTGTGTGTGTGTGTGTGTGTGTGTGTGTGTGTGTGTGTGTGTGGTTGTGTGTGTGTGTTGTGTGTTGGGTGTGTGTGTGTGTGTGTGTGTGTGTGTGTGTGTGTGTGGTGTGTGTGTGTGTGTGTGTGTGTGTGTGTGTGTGTGTGTGTGGTGTGTGTGTGTGTGTGTGTGTGTGTGTGTGTGTGGTGTTGTTGTGTGTGTGTGTGTGTGTGTGTGTGTGTGTGTGTGTGTGTGTGTGTGTGTGTGTGTGTGTGTGTGTGTGTGTGTGTGTGTGTTTGTGTGTGTGTGTGTTTGTGTGTGTGTGTGTGTGTATAGTGTGTGTGTGTGTGTGTGTGTGTGTGTGTGTGTGTTGTGTGTGTGTGTGTGTGTGTTGTGTGGTGTGTGTGGTGTGTGTGTGTGTGTGTGTGTGTGTGTGTGTGTGTGTGTGTGTGTGTGTGTGTGTGTGTGTGTGTGTGTGAAATGACTGGACTCACAGAACCAATGGCAAAAACCAGGCCTGATTTCAGTCTCGGCGAGTATTTGAAACGAAAACTTGAGGTGAGCAGATTAAAGACGAAAGAGCCGAGGAAAGTATCGGTAAGCGAGAGGAGTTAGCAGAGCCGGCAGAAAACTTTACAAATCCGGCTGAAACAGAACGAGGCTCAGAGTGCTCGCGCAGAATCAACACACAAGGGAGTTAACTGACGCTCGAAATACCGTAACACAAGTCAGTATAACAACAAAGACCTGAGTCGCCGCCTACGGTATCTCTCACCTGTGTAAATACAAGGCACAGTACATAAACTCCACCAGAGGTGCATCCTCAAATGAGTTTATTGCACCTTGTAGTCACACCCTTGCCAGGTGAGAGTTACCGTAGGCGACTCAGGTCTTTGTTGTTGTGCTTGTATTACGTATTTCGCGGAGCGCAAATTAACTCCCTTGTGCGTTGAGAAAAATTTCAGCCGGACTCTGTGAAGATCAGTCTTGTTCCCGGTAGTTCATATGATATACATGTCTTTGCCTACCCACCGGAATTTTACGACAGTCCCGCCAGGATAGACCGGAGATCAGAGATTGATTCTTGGTGATTTACGTCCACGGAGACGAGATGGCCTATTAGGGACGGGGGCAGAGTGGGAAGGGGCCGAAAGAGTGAAGGCTCGACCGCGGAAACCGCCCGAAAAAGACAGAACAATGGAAGTGTTAGGGCGGTGTCCCCTCGCCATTGCCCAGCGACTTGTGCACTGCGCAATTGCTGTTTCAACTGCTGTGCCTGGCCAGAGTCACAAAGACAATGTCCGTCGCACTGCTGTTGACGAACAACTTGGAAAACTCAAGCAAAGGAAGTCCAATCTTCTTAGCCCAGCTCCACCCTCCTACTCATGATCTCTTCTGGGCTAAGTTGAGGGTCCAGCTCCACCTCCCTCCTCTAAGATCTCTTGATCTTTTGATCTCGCCTGGTACCCTGGAGATCAGAGTTATTTCTCGTCTAATTCTAGTCATGCGAAGTCACGTGACTGAGTATCAGCGCATGCCTCAAGGAAGACCAGTTGGCGTCAGCAGCCGTCATGGTCGGACCAGTGCCGTCTGGCATTCCAGTGACTACCCAACTCTCCAAATACCGGTCTTCCTTGACGTTCTCATTGAGTGTCAACGGCACAGGGTCACCACCGGGCGATGTCAAAACTATTCTCATAATACATAATTATGTAAACCGGCTCTTTCTCACATGTGTCAAATCCGGCCACACTATCCGATCGACCATACCATACACTGATAAATAAAACAAAACACACAGTCATACTCAAACATCATACACAGCTGAAATTAGCGAAGAGTTAGTTCCTTCATTATTAACCCGAGTAAAAAATGTAAAAAAATGTTCAGTCCGATTTGTACCATCGTCTGAATTCCAGTATCAATGCTGGAATAAAGTTCTTTTTCTTTCTTTCTTTCTTTCTTTCTTTCTTTCTTTCTTTCTTTTTTCTTTTCTTTCTTTCTTTCTTTCTTTCTTTCTTTCTTTCTTTCTTTTCTTTTTTGTTGTTGTTCTTCTTCTTCTTTAAGAAGAGAGCAGGAACAATAACAAGACAAAAAACGCTATGTAAACGAATAATGGCACATCAAAACTATATCTCGATCTAGCTGCTCTACTGAAAGCCCTACAAAGAAGCCTGTCTTTTAATGAAAAATGTGAGAATATTTTGCTGGGGCCGGGGGAGTGGGGGGGTGGGGGGGCAGTGCGGGGGGTGGGGTGGAGGGGGGGGTGGAGGGGGGGGGGGCAAGGGGCCTCAGGTGAGTCGGGACCGTATTATGAATAATCGAAGAAGACAGACCGGCCAAAAAGCAAGAGGACTAGGCTCAAAAACAAGACTGTATATATAGGAAAGGGGAATCAAATACCTGCCCTGAGATTCCAGACAAGAGAGAGATATCAGTGATGATTTGGGGATTAATGTCCTCAACTGACTCTCGGGATGACATTATTTGGGGCATGCGAACATCACTGACGGCCGGGGAGCGGGGATGGCTCAGTGGTTAGCCGAGCGCCGCCGCGGGACTCGTCTCAGTGATCGGTAGCGGGTTCGGAGTCCCTGCAGGAACTGTGGGAGAGTTTTCTTCTCCAGGGTCCACTTTCTGTACTGACTCTTATTTCGGCATCCGTTCCACCCACGTGTTACCGCGGCAATAGCCACGTCAGTAAAGGATCCCGGTCATCCTGCCCAAATTGTGCAGGTCATTGGTAGCTAGGTTACAGCTAAACACGAAAGCACCTTACGTATGTGGCTTAACCGCATGAAGTGACATGGTGCATGGTTGTATGGTGTACGCAGAACGCGCAGAGACGGCAGCAGTTTCACGTGGCACCAGCCATGTCAGCATTCAATGTCAGTCAATGACACCATCGGCTTCGGTGAATATTAAACCACACACACACCACACTGCCCCACATCACCACACACACACACACACACACACACACACACTACACACACCACACTACACACACACACACACACACACACACACACACACACACACACACACACACACACACACACACACACACACACACACACACACACACACCACACACACACACACACACACACACACACACCACGCACACGCACACGACGACACACGCACACGCACACACACACCACCACACACACACACCCCACACACACCACACACACACACACACACACACACACACAACACACACACACCACACACCACCACACACACCACGCACGCACACACACACACACACCCCACCACACACACACACACACACACACACACACGTGACACGGTCACACGCACACGCACCCACACACACACACACACAGCACACAACGCACACAGCAACACACACACACAACACAGACACACACAGACACACACACACACACACACACACACACACACACACACACACACACACACACACACACACACACACACACACACACACGCAACGCACCCACACCACACACACACGTCAACTGCTCAAGCCGAATGCCGGCAGGACTTAGTAGCGGCATTGTAGTTTCAAGACGAAAAGAAAAAATAAAAGTTGCTAATCTATCAGTCAACTACATGACAACCCGGCTGCCCTGTTCGGCTCCACCTCAGACGATGCCGGGAGATCAGCGGATTGACAAGACTCGGTGTCTGGTGGGAAGGGGCTTTGTGGCCGGTTGTTCAACGACTCATTGACTGACCGTGGGTGATGTAATGGCAACTGACAAGAAGAATTTCAGTGTATGAACATGGGATACGACAGAAACTAGCCAGTGTTGAGCACGAAAGAGATGCGTGGTCACTGCCTGGTTAAAGAACGACTGACACTGACGAATGACTCAGGCGGGTAGCATTGTCACGTCACTAGTTCATAGCGGTGAAGCCGTTCGTCACTAGTCTGAGTCAGTGTTAGCTTGCACTGAGATTATATCTGGGGGCAGCCAGAGAGGAGCGAATTACAGTACACATGTTTTAGATCCCAACGCATAAAAGATTCAAACGAACGCTACTTATTAGGACAAAAAACACAACATGCGAATTTTCGGGGTAAGCCCCTTTTTTTCGAGTTATGACAAAACACTCAACTTACCCAACAGCCGTTAAACGGTGAAAAACAAAGAAAAATGAGATGGGGAGTTAAACTACTTATCTATTATTGTCTTGTCCCGTGCTTGAAAGAATCACATATTTGAGAGTAACACACACTTAACTCGTGCTTTTTGGTTTAACACACGAGGAAAGAGAAAAGTAACAAGACAATATGTATTAGTATACATTGTTCGCTCTGATTTGTATGTTCAGACGCACATAGCGGGGAGATTACTTGCCGTGGCCGCTAGGTGGCGTTGACTGACGCCATTATTTTCCGGTTTTGCGCGTGCGTAAGTTGGTGCGTGGATTTTATTATTTGTTTCTAAACTCTAGCATAGTATATAACTATCTTTTTGCCGCTGAATACGAATTTTTGATAGCATTCTGATGTCATTGTAAACTTGTATTTCTGGAATTCATATCTAGATCTCCAGTTAGCTTCTTTTTTTCCCCCTATCAAAACGCTCTTTGTTTCCTCAGACCGGTAATCCTATCTAGTTTTGTGGTACTAGTAGACTACGACTGCACTTTCGTAAAATTGCAGTTACATAAATAGTAAAATACTAAAGGATTTCCTCAGTTCGCTTCTGTTGTTCACTTTTGGGTTGCACTTGCTGTTTGGGAAGCCATCCGATTCAGCGTCGTGTATTGCTTTTCTTTTATCGAACCGACGTTGCAAAATGGCGGGTTCTGAAGGATAGTCAACTGGAGGATAAAACGTCTTGAATAGGCTCGGAAAGGTAGTCGATATTTATTCAACAAAATAGGTGGTTCTCCCCCCCCCCCCCCCCCCCCACAGCCACCAACACCCAGTCCTAGTTACTGCATGTGCATTAACCAAAAAGCAGAGTAAGACTAGTCGGAGTAAGACTATGCCTGTGACAATTTTGTAATGTTAATAATTGTAAAGCATTATAGTTATAGTATGACTATGAGTGCCAGTGAGAAGGCTTGCTATATGCAAGTTATTATGTACTAGCACCCAAAAATGTAATGTGGATTACTTCATTTTTTTGTTTAAATTCTACTGTAATTGTTATGTGGATAAGTGGTTGTTGAGAAATGCCAGTTTGAAAAATGCTTTTTTATAAAGAAAATGCTCAAAACAATTTACCAGGAGACAAAGCTTTTTTTTCAAAGATGATCCAATAAAAATAAAAATGTGGACAAATGATCAAAACAACACGGAAAGAACAAATCAGGAACATGAAGACCTTTTTTAAAATATAATTAATGTTTTGTTGATCTAAAACCATACATAATTAAGTAGCCAAGGGAAGTAAGCAAGGAGAGAAAAATATAAAGCACTTAACACTTTCCAAGATGAGTAACCAGTTAGCTACTAGCAAGCAACATAAGTCACAAGTATTAAACTGTCATTTTTGTTGTATGTGTAACTGATGTAGCACAAAACATAACGAAAAATATAACATCATTCTCATTCTTAAAATCTGAAATCGTCAGGCTCACGCTAGCACTTGCATCTCAGTCACTCTTCTTATGAAGAAAAGCTATGATGATTATGTTAATGTCTATTTATTATACAACATTCAACCATACATGTGTCAGTGAAATAGAATCTGGAAGAAGTTTGATTTAAATGTAAATTCCCAGCCTTGGGACCACAAAGGACAACCAAACACTGTAAGTGCATAATTACTTCAAAACTTTATATAATTATGTACACTCTGTTCAGATTAACAAAATTATTTTTGTTGTGTATGCAACTGATGTAATAAAATGCACAAAGCATACCAAAAAATATATGGTCTTGATTTGCTTAATTTCAGCGTGCATAGGTCAATATTATTTCTGTAGACACACTCGCTCGTGCCTGCCTGATCGGTTTGTCATCTTCAAATTTCGATCGAGTTGAACTTGTTTTTTCACCCGCGGGTCTGCAAAAATTCATCAATTTGATTTAAACAAAGTCTAAATAATTAGATTAATCCCTAAGCTATCTTCTGGTGTACGTTTCAAGACTTAGCTTATTATGCGGTGAAATCCTTCCCGGAACAGACGACACATCTTACCAATTTTCAAACGGATTTTTCAAACGTCATATGAACAGAAATTTTTGAAACCACCTTTGATTGGTTAATCTCGACTTCCTCTATCCTCTAATATAGTTTCTGATTGGCTGCGTTAGGGTTTACTTGACCCGCGACCCAAAACAGAGGCGGTCTTTGCGAAGATCGTCGAAGCGAAATCGCAGCGTGAGCAGTGAAAATGCAGCCGCGATGGTGCCTGTGGCCACCAGCGCATATCAGTATAAGGCCGCTCGCAGTGTTGTCGCTCAGCGTGCAGCGGCGATGAATTTGTTCTCTTTTAAGAAATGTTTAAAAATGCTTCCGATGTACCAGTCGTATTTACATTGGTACCGTTGGAAAGAGGAATGTTTGCTCTTTCATTTCATTATCGTAAAATAATCCCTTTCGCAACCATCCCAGGTTTGTTCTTCAGGCAAAATCAGCCATTTTCACTGCAAAATGCCCTGCCCGAGCCTATATGTAAAATGTTTGTAGAAAAAAACGTCCAAATGTGCCAATTCTGCAAATGTCCAAAATGGCTTGAATACTGTTTCCATAAATTTCAACCTACAGCAGACCAGGAAATGTTTGTAGAGATTATCCAGTATGCATAGATTATAACTACTTTCCCCCCAGAGCTCTGTCATTCAAAACTAAGTTTACAGAACCAGCTTCTCAGAAATGGACCACCACCCCCTCCCCAAACAAATGGATGGCAAAAACAGAATTGGAAAAATATTTAAAATAGCACATCTCACTCATTTACCACAGTCATTTATCGCTTGATTGAGATAATCCAAAGTTCCCTGTGTTCATAATGCTTTGAGTTTGACATAAGATGCCAGTACATGTTGTTATTATTACAGAGGGAAACAAAGATGTCACACAGAATGTTGGAGAAGGACAGGCCTGGAAAGCTCTTTGTGGGTGGGCTGGCAGAAGACATTGATGAGAAAACATTGGAACGAGAATTTTCAAAGTTTGGAAGAATCACAGAGGGTAAGAACACCAAGATCTAAGACAAATAAGCATTGCTTTTCAGATGTTTGTATGCAGGACTACATTCTATGTGATTAATTTTAAAAATGTTGAAGTTTACTTAATACAGTGTGCCCAGGAATGTCAAAAACAGTTGCTTCACAAACTCCAAACTCATGTTGTCAATAAAAAATATAAAAAATCTTTACTGATTGGAGGCAAATAAAAAAAATAGCAGAAGGAAAAATGACAGCCCCCTGTTTTTGTGTCTAGAATAAGATTGCTGGTTTTTTAATCTAGTGACAGTCATGCACTCATTGATAGAAAAACACAGCCAAATCAGCATACTTAATTTATGGTGCATATAACTTATAAGTGACAAGTCACTCTTCACTTGCTTTCAGAAACGAATATTTTATGGCTTGCAAATGTGGCTGTCAAGCAGTAGTCTTAGTTAATACTAGTTGAAGTGGGAGGTAAAGGGTAAGAGAGAACAGGAAATTTAAATTAATTATTAACTGCTCCAGCAGCAGAACATTGGAAAATTATAACCTCTTTTTCTGTTGATCTGTAGCTATGGTGATCCGAGACAAAGTGAGACAGGTGTCACGTGGATTTGGGTTTGTGACCTACGAGAACCCCATAGACGCTGAGGAGGCAGTGAAACACATGGACAGCAAGGTAAGACTTGAGCCTGGAGTGTGCTGCTGCTTGTGTTCATGTTGGATATAGGCCTTTTTGTAGAACCCAGCACCAGCCCATCTGAAGGGGTATTGTACTGGCTGATCGTCAGTTCACAGACGAAACAGTCTAGTAGTCAATTCCCAGACAAAACAATCTAGGACCCTGAACTAGCCCATTTGAAGAGGAATTTTACTAGATATATTTGCCTATTTGGACAAACAAATTTAAGAAGTCAGAACTAACCCAACAGACCTGAAACTGATTATGCTGGTTCTTTTCCCCCTGGTATCACCCAAAACCAGCCCATCTAAAGAGGGATGTCACTGGTTCTGTGTGCCCATTTCTTAAGTTCACATCTGTAGGTCATGTTTATAACATGTGCATGGGTGCAATTGTTCCACCTGGAGACGGATTTCCAGATTCAAAAATTTGGCCTTTTTTGTTGTTGCTACCTTGGCGTGGTTCGCTTAACCCACTTGGCCCTAGACCAGCTGCTGCCCTTTTGCTACGAAATCCCATGCAAAGGGAAGTAACTCTGTCAAATGATCCCAGTATACAACTTAAATCAATAATAAACATCAAACAAAAGTTTCAGCTCATTCGTATTTTTCCCAGTTTGCGAATACGGTGTTCTTGTATATCAACAGGTTTAGATTTTTTTCACTCAAAAATAAAGCATTTAAAAAAAATCCCAAATCAGAAATGTCCGCATCTGAGTGTTGGGTTTTGGGATACCTACGGGGTAACCGACTGCGAACTTTCAAGTTTGAAGCTCCGTGACTTTGTTAGGGTGCCCATGGTAAGCGACTGAGCCAAATTTGCAGTTCAAATCTCAAAGGATGAAGCTCCGATGCCATTGCTAACAATAGGGTTTTTGTTTATTTTTGTGCATCTATCACGTGTCCGTCTTGCAACTTTGAAAATTCACAGCATCTCGCAAACTCCACCAAACTTCGAACTAAGGACACTGCCGGAAGTAGTATAGCGGAAACGAGGCTGCAAGTCTCACAAGAATCCTGTTCCTATTTGCATAAGCCAGATTCTAATATGGAGCATGTGCTAGCCGGCCGCTACCAGGCAGTCAGGGTTGCAGACTGCCCGTCACCACCTGCTCTTTTTTCTTACTGCATGACCCCTAGACCACCCAGTAGCAGGCGGTTAGCAGACACTCCATACTGGCATCCCAGCTTATGCAGATAGGAATGGGATTCTTGCAAGACTTGTAGCCTCATTTCCACTGTTGTTCACTGCTTCCGGTGATGCCCTTTGTTTGAAGTTTGGTGGAGTTTGAGCGATGCTGTGAACTTACAAAGTTGTGAGAGGGACACCTGATGATAGATGCACAAAAATAAACAAAAGCCCTACTGTCAGTAGTGGCATCACTTAACCCTGGGCACCCTGACAAACTCACGGAGCTTTACTTTGGAGATTCAAACTGGAAATTTTGCTAAGTCGGTTACCCCATAGGCACCCTAAAACCTAACATTCAGATGTGGACATTTCTGATTTCTGAGTAACAAAATAATAACCTGTTGGATATACAAGAACAATGTATTTGCAAACTGGGGGAAATGCAAAATGAGCTGAAACATTTGTTTGGTGTTTATTATTGTTTTTTAAAGTTGTATACCAGGATCATTTGACACAGTTAATACCCTTTGCTTGGGATTTCATAGAAAAAGGGCAGCGGCCACCAGACCCCCACCTTTCAGGATTCAAACAAATTCTCAGTCCCACTCATGCTTGTGTGATTGCAGATTGCTTGTGTATTTTTGGTTTGTCAGAAATATGGTTTCATGTTAGTGCTAGCATCATAGTATTAATTGTATATTTTTATGTTGGTAGATAACCAGGGGTCACACTGCCTTTTAGAGATGTGCGTCAATCAACGCGAAACATTACGTATTTTGTGTCATTGGCACGGAAAATGTGTACAGGATAACCTAGAACTAACGCACATACAAAGCCAAAATGATGGAGTAACCTGATTGTTGCTCACAGTCTATAAAGTGAGCAGACAAAAATATACCTGATTGTTGCTCACAGTCTATAAAGTGAGCAGACAAAAATATACCTGATTGTTGCTCAAGTCTATAAAGTGAGCAGACAAAAATATACCTGATTGTTGCTCACAGTCTATAAAGTGAGCAGACAAAAATATACCTGATTGTTGCTCACAGTCTATAAAATGAGCAGACAAAAATATACCTGATTGTTGCTCACAGTCTGTAAAGTGAGCAGACAAAAATGATAAAAAGGTCCATCCGTGCACAAAAAAGAAAGGGGGGGGGGGCTTTTGAAAAGATCATACATCACTACATGGCATCTTTTTACCTAGGATGAACTGGAGCAGACAGTGTCTGCAAACCCAGTTCTCATCTACTGCGGGATTTAGTAATAAGATGAAGTTGAAGTCGAGGCTGCCGCCATTTTCTCTCATTTGTATTCAGTGTCGATGGGTGGTTTGTTTTCGGGTTCATTGTCTTCTAAATTTGGATAATATTATACATTAACAATCCAGGCATGCTGGGTCGTTGCAAATTCCGTGTCTGGGATCGTGTCCTCTGTCAACTAACCAGAAAATATTTCTGATCAGTTTGGCAAAATATGCAATTTCTGGCCAGTCTCATACGGAGACCGATCTTATTCCAGATCTATACAGATCAAATTTTATTCACAGACAGGGCGCTACCAACTATAAGGCACTTAGATCAGATTATGCGGGTTGGAGTAATCACCATTGCCTTATAGACCAAAATTTATGGTAGCCTGCACGTTTATTTCATCTAGATTTCGCCCTTCATTGACTGGACTTGCACAGCTGAGATGACACTGAGTTTGCAAGTAGATCTAGTGTTGAGTGACGCGGTGGCCACCAGTGAGCCATAACTTGTTTAATCGGTGTTGTCTTTTTGCGTACAGTGATGTGGCTAAAAGGCTTCTTTTTTTTTTTAAATCACACACAAAAAATTCAGTGAGCATTACCCCTGGTTCTGCGTTATGCCTCCTTTCTGTCATACACAGTACACATTAATGCTCTTCAGTCTGGATCGCATGCAAGTTAATGTGCCTTCACTCTGTGTCATTCATATGTTGTCATGCTCCTTGGGGGGGGGGGGGGGGGGTACCATTAATACACCGTCACATATTTTTCATGCGTGTTAATATGATAATCCCTGATTGTCTCTGTCATGCTTACGCGTGCAATCTTATGCTGTGTCACACACACGTTCATGCCATCATTTTGGGTCCACAGGAAATTCATGGCAAGAAGCTGCATGTGGAAGACGCTGTGAGGGGTGGGATCATGAACCAAGATTCATCCAGATTCAGCCGGGATGGTGGAGGATTCAGAGATGGTGGCTTCCGTGGCAGACCTTCTCGGGGAGGGCCTCTGAGGGGAGGGCGAGGAGGACCCCCTATGCGTGGAGGCAGAGGAGGGTTCCCTCCAAGAGATGGCCCTCCACGAGGAGGATCAAGTTACGGCGGCCGAGGTGGGAGCTTCTCCAGAGGAGGAGGAAGAGGCGGAGGATTGATGTCCAGATTTGAGTGAGTTGTGGGTTTGTTTCTGTTCTATGTGGTGATTACTTACTGCAAGTGAAGTGAAGTCTTGCACACTAACGTGGTTTTGTTTTCAGCATAGTTGGTGCTTATCTGCCATCCCTTTTTATCAATCTGAGTGGCTTGAACAAAAGACATAGTAAAAAATGAAAACTATTTTATGATCTCACAGTCAAAGGGATACCCTCCTCCCCCAAAAATGCTCTAGTTTCTATACAGTCTGGTAAACAGTGGTCAGTCCTTGTTTTCTGTTTCATCCCCTCTCCATGTACGTTAGAGGAGGGCAGTTTGCAGCTACTTGTTTTACACTGTCATCACAGTTGATAAAATTGCACTGGAATGTGGGAAACAATCACACAGGAAACGTGCAAACCCAGCACATGACCGCAAAGGCCTCTTGTGCTGTTATTGTATTTACAACCTTGCATGTTGCTTTGTGTGTGCAGTGGTCGAGCATCACCCCCTCCCATGCGCAGAGACGACTCCCCGCCTAGATCAGGTCTTATGGGACGACCACCTCCCAGTCGTGGGCGCAATGGCTTTGACTCCGGCCGTGGAAGACCAATGTCTGCATTCGACAGTGAGTGTAAGAACTAAGTTTAGCACTCTTTCTGCTCCAGCTGATGAGGGATCTGTGATACGGAACATCAGAAAAGGACATTTGGAGACATTCGGCTGCAAAATAAGGGGGTTCTGGCAGAAGGGGTGGCAGGCTGTGTACTGAAAGTGGAATATGGTTTTGCGTTCAGTTTTCAGTGAGATGGACACTTCCAGTGTTCAGTTCATTTTTGTCTTGAAAGGTTGTGAGTCTCAAAAAACAGTCTGGTAGTGTAATTTGAGACTTATGGTTTTGCAGGTCGACGAGATGACAGATATGATGGTGGTTACTCAGACCGAGGCCCCCCTCCGCGGTCCAGAGACTTGTATGGCTCCTCTCCTCCTCGTGACACTGGCCGTGGCAGCGGTTTGTTGGACAGGTCAGACGCCCCCCACTCATATTTACCATCTAGGTCATGATATTGCATGTGGCTTGCCAGTGACATGCAGCATTTGCTGCTGACAGAATTGCAGAGTAGCAGTTTCAGTCACTGAGCTAACATTATGCATAGCTATGAGGGAAAGCAGGTGCAGGGTAGCAGCAGTTGTGTGTAATATCCACAGATTTTTGTGCAGATTCAAACTAAAGTAATCCGGTGTGTTTGCTTTGATTACAGTATTTTTGTCTTCTCTGTTCTCTTTTGGTTCTGTATTCATTTTGTTCACTGTTGCATTTTATGTGTTGAGGCCATTGTGTTATTTTGCAATTCACAATTAGCATTGGCTGACCCCGGTGAAGAAAGAAAGAGAATTTGAGGTAAGTCCGGTAAGTGAAATGACATGAATTGAAAAGGGGACTCGCCCTGACATGTCCTGAAGAACGCTGCATAGACAGGTTGAATGAATACTGCCGTCAACACAGCTTTAAATACTAGTTCTTGCAGTGGATCTGGCAGGAGAAAAGCATCTCTGTTGCAAAATTTTACCTCAGTGTGAATCTAGTAGTATCCACTATAGAGAGCTTTGTGATTTTCTTCTGGAGACTGATTTCTGGTAGAGAGAATAGCTTTTGATGGCCATGGCCACTTTGCTTTAGAAGGGGTTCTTCCACCCAGCTTTCAGTGACAACAGTGTGGCTGTAAACGTGTGTGTGTGAGTGACAACTCTTGAAACTCCCTCTGTTGTATTTGCAGTCGTATGGGCCCCAGTAGAGGCTCGCGAGACTACCCTCCCAGTTCCCGCGATTATCCTCCCAGCTCCCGCGATTACCCACCCAGTCGTGACTATCAGAGCCAGAGAGATTACAGTCCCGAGCGTGGGGCTGACAGGTAGGCCCAGCTCCTCTCTTCCAGTGTGGATTTTCAGCTCAGAGAGAAACTTGAACAAATAGGGAAAATGTAGCCCTTGTCTTCTGTTTGTGTTGCGAGCATCTGTCTTTCTGTTGTTGTTTTTGTTGATAAATGTTTGCATGCTTTGATGTTAATTGTTGTGCACACTTGCATTGGGTCTGTCACGTTTTTCTGCATAAATTGTTGAACTTTGCAGTAGAGGTTAACAATATGAAAGCTGACAGATTTTTTTTTACTTACGTTATATTACTGTTAATTAACTAAGTCATGAATAGACGTTTTTTATCTTGCTACTGTATTCAAGGGAAATAATTGATATGCTTCCTGATTTGAGTAAAACTCATGTTTTTCTTGGACACATTTTTAACCAGTCTTTCAAATCTTGCATGATTATAAACTTTTGGGGGGATCTGGTGATGCAGATGTTTTTGGATAGCATTGACCTTGTTTCAAGGTCACAGTGTCAGAAACAAACTACAAGTTTTATGTTTTTTTAAATTATTCATGTCCAATGCAGTTTAGGATGGCATATGGTTGTTGCATACATTGAACAGGTCAGGCACAGCATGCTTTGTGACTGGTGTGTATGACCTTTGTAGAGCTTCGCACATTCATTCCAGTCAGTGGACAGTGGCTGATTCTTAGACCTACAGATTAGAATTCTGAAAATAAGACAAAGTTTGTTTCCTGTTTTGAATACAAGTCATGTGAGTGTTTGCAAGGGGGGGGGGGGGGGGGCATTGCTGATAGCTACAATATTGGATGGTTTTCTGCTTTCTTTTATATAAAAAAAAAAGAAGTGATAATTTCAAAATGTGATGGCCTTGTGTTTCAGATCTGATGGCTTTTTGTTTAAGCAATATCTTATTGTTCTGAACATGGCAGTATCTCAAAATGTCCATTGCTTATCTCTTTCCAGATACTCGTACAGAGACAGTTACCCACAGACGCGTGGTGATGACCGGGGTGATGGGTACAGCCGCGGGGCCACCAGCCGGGGAGAGTACCCCCCACCGCGCAGTGACATGCGCGACTCGCCCCGGGATTCCTACGGCACACGTGGTGCTGATGGCTATTCAGCCTTGTCATCCCGCGACTACCGTGAGCCTCTCAGCAGCAGAGGAGACCGATTTGACAGGTGGGTGCACATTGGGTCATTCTCTTCACACTGTCAGTGCTAAGATTTGGGGGGGGGGGGGGGGCAGTATGTCAAGAGTCTGTGAGATTGCATAGAGATCGGTCCAGTTTTCAAGAAAAGATTGTAGAGAAACAAGCCCCCAGATTTCCCCTGGTTCGGAACAGTTTTGCATTGATCAGTTCCCATGTCTGACAGGGTTCATGTTGGTCAGTGGCCCGGGCACTTCTCTGTGGTCAGTGCTGACCAGCCCATGCAGCATCTGTGGTAAATGGAGCTGCTGCTGAATGCCAGAAGAAGAGTGCCTGTTTGCTGACAGCATCTTTTGTGTTACAGCCATAGAGACTACGACAGTGGCTCAAGCAGCATGAGGTTTTCTCGAGACCTGGACAGTCGCGGTCCCCCACGTGGTGACAGCTACATGGCCAGAGGTATGGTACTGCACTCTTGACACCACCACCCATGCTCTGTGTTTGTGAGTTGCATGCATGTGCGTGCACTGTGTGCATGCATATGGACCTATCCTACAATGTGCAATATTCTGCACAGCACTCGAACTTCTCTGTTCAAGACCATTCTCACTGCTGGCGCGTGCGTTCGTGTCACGTTAACATGGGTCACAGACACTAAATCTAACTACTGATATTCTGGATGAGTCTGGTTGGTTGACACCAGCAGCATTGCATTATGATGAATTTAAGATTTTTGGATGAAGACCGTAAGTATGTGGAAGATTTAATGACTGTCTCAAGTCGTTGAAAAATTGGCCAGTGTGAACAGCAGTTTGGATGACCTCATGACATCTGTTTTTTTCTTTCCCATTCATTTTGTCTGTGTGTGCCAGTTGTGTGGTCAGTCCAGTTACCAGTTACCTTCCCATTCTCCTGAATCATTTGTCTGTCTGCTTTGTAGTTGGCCTGCTGTTGTTGTATCCCCATTGTGTATAGTCGATGTGGAAGAAAAGTCACTTCTACAACGTTTGCAGATTCGGGCCCCCCTAGCAGAACTTATGGCAGCAGCAGCGGGATGAGTGGTATGTACCCTTGTGTGTCCAAAAACGTACCCTTGTGTGTCCCTGTGCTTTTGTGTGTTCAATCACTTTGAATGTTGCGGTGGTTGTGTACGCGGCACTTGTCATTCTGCACCAAAAAATCATTCTGCGTCAGAAAATCATCTCGTTCTTTTCTTTTTGTTACACAGTGTATGTTGTGATACTTGCTTTTGCTGTGCAGAGGGCCATACAGCTCTTTCGTTTGAGATACAGATAAAACTGGCGGATTGTCAAACTAGAAAGGATAAATATCTCATTTTATAACAACGGTGAAAGCCAAAAGGATGGAGTCGTGATATTGAGGGGAAACGAACATGTAACTGCCTGCATAAGAAAAACAAGTTGTCTGACCTCTGCGTTTGACAAAGCTAGAAACTGACATGAAAGTGTCAAACACAGAAGGTTGTGACGCTACTCTGAAACTTGACTGTGGCAGTGCCTGCAGATATGCACAACGTATGAATATTGCAGAAAACAGCCAGCTCTAGTCTCTAGTGGCAGAAGAGAAACAACTAGCCACAACTGTATGTGTGTTCCCATTGGTCAGCACATGTGCAGTGTGGTCACGTCATGTGCTGGAGGGTTTTCTTCAGTAATGGAAAGGAAAAAATTGCATATGTTACACAGAGCAGGATGTCAATATTCAGAGACTTCCTTCCTCCATGAATTTAACACAGAGGAAAGAACGAGTTCTCTTTTTATGGCAGATGAACAAGTCTGAAGCACACGTGCAAGGGTTGTAGGGAATGCTTAACTTAGCATTGCAGAACCCGAGGAAATGATGAAATATAAGAGTGTTTGGAACAGCATGATGTTTGTACTTCAAAGTTTGACTGTTTACCAGAATTCCCACAAATACTAAGAGGTCTACAGCAAACACAAAATCGGTGTTTGTTTGGAAAGGTATAATACCAAGAGATCTACAGCAAACACAAAATCAGTGTTTGTTTGGAAAGGTATAATACCAAGAGATCTACAGCAAACATAAAATCAGTGTTTGTTTGGAAAGGTTTACACAGTGTGTAATCTTTACTCATCATGAAACTGGAATTGCATCACTTGGAGATGATGATGCTACTGAAAACTCTTGCAGCGGATATCAGTTGATCAAGCTGTTGACTGTATATTATCATTTGTGAGGGCTGTTCAATCACTTGAGAACATGAAAAGTATGTACACTTGCAAGGTAGCTGACATACATAAAAAATATTCCCTTCCATTTGGTCCAAATGTTCAAGTAGTGTCAATAAATATTTTACATTATGCCTATTGTGTGTGACATAAATTAGAGGGACAGACATGCTGTGTCTGCAAATGATCAAAAGTGCCAGACTGAATATCAGCGAGATGGGAAAAATCGTTGCAAATCAGTGTGCTGAAAGAAGTGTTTGCTGGTGTAAGTTTGTCTGCAGCTGAAGCATATTGTATCTGTTCACATTGATGTTGGAGTTTGGGTTAGTAAAACAAACCCAGCAGAGATCTTACCACACCACAAGTCCTGGAAGCGGCAAGCTGACAAGTCTGCTACTCCCTGGAGTGACACTGACAGCAGGCAGGATGCACAGGTCAGGACAATCACATGTTGAGACACCTGGAGCTCCGATGGAGGAAGGAGTGTGTTGTCCAGGCATCAACTATAGAACCATCAGCCTCCCTGTTGCTTAGAAATACCACAGCACACAACAAGGCATGTCCAGGTGCAAAAGTAGTGGCAGTGTTTTTATTGCTGTTTGCTGAGTTGTCCAATCGCTCTGACATAAGTAAGTGCAGTTTACGTTAGATGGAGTTGCACTGCATAGCCTGAAAGCAGGATATCAGAACTGAAGATGTTTACACTGAAATATCAAAGAGCAGGGTGCTAGAGTCATGTACAGCTGCCTTTGTGGACATAAGAACATGGTGTAATTTGAGTGGAGGTGCACTGAACAACCTAAGAACAGGATGCCAAAGAACAGAAGATGAAATTCTAAATTCAGTGCAGTTGTGCCAGAGAGGGCAAGCACAGGATTCAAAAGTAGGGTACACTTGCACTGAAGGATGTTAGAATAGGAGGTGTTACATGTATGAATACAGTTGCACCAAAGGGCATGATGACAGGATGCCCAAATTATACACTTGCTCTCAAGGATGTAAGAACATGATGCCACAGTTCGAGTACAGCTGCAACAAAGAACATTCAGCTCAGAATACCGAAGTTTAATACACTTGCATTGAAGAACCAAAGGACAGGATGCTACAGTTGAAAACAGTTGCTCTGATGGATGTAGGAACAGGATGCTGAATTTGAATACTGTTGCCCTGAAGGACATAAGAGCAGGATCTCAAAGTTGCACTTGAAGAATTAAGAATATGTTGCCAGTCGAGGACAGTTGCACCAAAGAACAGGAAGCCGAAGTTGAACACAGTTGCATCAAAGGACACAAGAACAGAATGCCCAAACTGAACACAGTTGCATCAAAGGACACAAGAACAGAATGCCCAAACTGAACACAGTTGCACATAAGGACACGAGAAAATGGAGCCAAATTTAAATAGTTGCACAGAAGGACATAAGAACAGGAAGCCAGTGTTGAATACAGTTGAACCAAAGGACTTCGGAACAAGCTGCTGAGCAAAAGACACCTGCTGGCAATTGTTTCCAGGCTCTTGATTTCCTGCAAGTGGAATCCTTAGGTTGGTCTACAGTACTATGGGGGGTGACACAGCATTAAGGTTTTCCTCAAAGAACAGATCACGAGATATGAAAGTCTGTGGCACCAAAACTGACCTTGAATATAAAAGTAATGCATATCCATGGTAATCATTTGGCAGCATGCTCAATGAAAACCATTGTTCAATAAATGATTAGAATGCAGTTTTAAAGGGGGATTGTTTAGTCACATTTACAATCCTTGTGGCCATATAAAATGGAAGGTGTTTGCAAAGGAACAGACTCCGTTTTCATTTAGTGTTGAACAGCCCTCATTTTAGCCAGAGAGTGTTTTTCTGACTGTTAGTGTAATTTTCTTCAAAACTGCATGTTCACAATATTTGACAATTTTCATATGTAAGATTTGCAAGTGCTGTGACATGTATTGGTTGGTATGAGAGTTTGCCTTGGATAAAACCGGTTGACTGGGTGTAAAACACCAACTTACTTACTTGCCTTGGATAAAACCAGTACATTTTCTCCCAGGATTACTGAAGACAAACACTTCAGAATGATGTATTGAACTATCATGAACATGTTGGTTGGGAAAGAAGAAATGGTGATATTCTCAACTGTTACTCAAATTACTGCCTATCTTCTGGTGTTTCGCCAGGTAGGTATTGGTCAGGGATGAGGAAAGAGAGGAGGTGCAGCACATGTCAAATTGCCACACACCCATACAAAAGTGATAGTACTGGTAGTGTACCCATAGAGAGGTGCTTTCATCAGGTTATAAGCTCAGGAGAGAAAGAGAGGAAGAAGTAAACAAAATTGAAAATGAAAATAAAAAGTGCTTTCATCAGGATTTAAAATTTGCAAGTTCAGGAGAGAAAGAGGAAGAAAACAAAGACAAAAGTGAAATGAAAACAGAACCACAACGCTTATAAGTAAAAGCAGCAGCATGAAAGAAACCACACCACAAGAAAATGAAACGAAAGTTTATGTGTACAGCATGAAGTACTCCACAGACCCAAATTCTGCTGTGAATGAATGTAGCACTATTCCCTCATTTCACAGTTTGAGCCTACAATCAGTTCATACACTGTGTGATTGCAGTCGGGAAAGCCAACTGCCCAGAGTGCATTATGAGTGATCCAAAGACTGCCTTCACCTCTGCATAGATTCTGCAGTAAGAGTGTCCCAATATTTTGGAGACTGACACTCTCACAGCTTTCCAAAGACACAAACACACTTCAGTGACAGCTTCAGTGTACTTGCTGTTTGAACCAGATGATAAACAAGCATAGGAAGTATTTGCATAAAAGTAACATGTGGCCTGCATCATGCTTCTAAAGAGAAGGAAAGAAAGAACCGTTTAAACTGCTGCTTTTACTTCTGGTTGCTGTTTTACTCACCAGAAAATGCAGACCTTGCTTGCTGCTCAAACTTGAGTCTGTGGAGACCACCACAGAAGAAGAGAAAACGAAGAAGGCAGTGCTTACCTGCTGTCAGCACAAAGATCTTTTCTGGCGCCTTAGGCCTCGTGCATCAGCAACAACTGAAGAAAATGTTGCTGCGCCTCACGTTGGATCAGTATATTTGCACGCCACCTGGGGGTTGAGTGCACAGTCAGGGTTGTCAGTATGTCTAAGAGAGTATGAACTTTGTCTTAATGATTGACTGATGCCTTCAAAAACAACTTGCACAGGTTCAAGAGGACCACCGCCATTCTCATCGTCACGAGGACCGTACCCACCAGGGAGCTCCGATCGCCGCAGCAGTGGAGGAGACAGAGATAGTTTCAATCCCGGAACCCGTAGACCCGCTGGTCCCCCACCAGCCAGAGGAGGGCCCCCTCCTCCAAAGCGTGCTCGCTCAGATGCCCCCCCAAGCCGTGGCCCCCCACCCCCTTCTTTTAGGCGCTAAAGCCTTGGTTGTCAGCATTTGCAGTTTTAATGTACAGCTGTGGTGCTGTCACAAAATCTTACTTTAAGACGATCTGTTAGTGTATATAGACCCCTTAAAACGTGTTGCAGTCTCAATTTTTTAATTTGTGTTTTTTTGGTACGATTGAACACTTGTTTCATTTCTTTACCTACTCTTTAATTTGCATGTCAACATGAATCTTTTAAAATCAAACATGCTTTTGCATTGGGAACTTCACCTTTGACGGAACGGAATGAATAAGTGATTAATATTTTTAATCAGATGAATGGAGTTGGCAAAAAAAAGGACAGATAAGCAATTGCAGCTATCACCAGCCGAATAGACCCCCTGTCTCTCTGACTGCACCTTCATCACTGTCAAGATAAGACAGGAAGTCTGTCTGTCTCATAGACTTTCAGACGTAGTCCAGATCAGGCAAGACCACTTTTTTTTTAAATGCCCTTGATCTTGTGTCCTGTTAGCTTATCAGTTCTGCTGTAATGAGTGAGAGTTGGCTATGCCAGGCTGAGCTACCCAGCAGTGTTTGGTGCAAAACAGGCAGCTGTGACAGCATCCTATTTTTAAAATGTCTATGTGAGTTTGCACTGTTCACTGGGGTGGTCCTTTGTGCATCTTTTTTTTACCCAACAGATAAACTTTGTCATGAGCTTGACCCCATCGCATCCTATAAAGTATAATGTACTGTACTGAGTGTTGTGGATAATGGGACATGAAGTGTTCAAATGAGCATTTGTCTGCAGCAGTTAGCACATTGGACTTATCAGATTTGGAAGGGGGGGGGAGGGGTTCTGTGGTCCAACTTTTACCCACCTTAAAGAGTACGGTTTTGTTTCTGTGCCCATATGAAAAGTGACGGGTGGGGTATGCTTATTTGTTGCAAGACTTGGGGGGGTGGGGGGGGGGCATTGTGTTTGTCGCAAGATTTGTGCAAATGGAATGAGAGTTTGAATATTTTGGAATTGGAGAAACGAAAAAGAGTATTATTTTTATCCCTTGTCGGCATTGCTTATCGGAGCGTTTGTGGTACGCAGCCATTTAGTTACACTCCCAAACCATTGTTGATGTGAATGACGTGTAATGTAGGTTTACTCATCCAGGTGTAATTATGACCTTCAGTGTCAGTTTGATTTGTGAATAAAATCACTTTAAAAAAAAAGATCACTGTAGATGGTCAGTGACGCCAAGCTGCGCAAAGTTTTATTTGCCATGTTCTGTGTCGTACAGTGTCATGTAATCACTGGAGTTGCTACATTAAAACAAGACATGAAAGGCAATAGAAAGCTTTTTGTTTGATATCAAAGCTTGGATCAAACACTTCACACTGAACTGAGGGTCCTCTTTTCAGTCTACATGTCAGCTACGTCTTCAACTTAAAGAGTGGGATGTGCAGTTGTTATCTTACAACACACATCCAGTAAATTCACATTCCTAATGAGAGCAGAATGAAGGAAAGCATGCAACACATTTTTCTCTTGTCGCCGGAATCATCCCAACAAATGAGGAAAATGGAGACCTAGACGTACCAGGTCCGAGTCGCCACACAGGACTGGCAATAAAAGTTGAAGTCCAGTCATTTTTTTGTCGCAGCGCCAACGACGGCTTAACCAGGCCAGGTAATGTGATTTTGTTGTGTGAATAGGTGTCCATTCGTTGTGTGAATGGACACCCTCCTGTGTTGACTCCAGTGTTCTGCAGATTCGCTAAAGAAAAAATGTTTGAAGACAACTGCTATTGTCTTCCTTCAGTGAACCTGTAGACAAGCTGATGAACACCAGCATGCATTCTGGGTTAAAAACCTAGTACAACAGAGCTGTAAGATACAGTTCTTCCGTGGGCTGGCTTTGCTTGCTGTTTGAGATGTTTTACAGCAGGTCGCATGTGCACAGGGTTGCATACTCCATTCACATCGTCTTGAATGATGGGCAAAGCCACACCCAAATTGAAGCCCATTCAAGGATGTAACAAATGACAGCGGTGTCTTCTGGATGAAATAAAAGCAAAATTGAATTTCTGGGAACTTGAGATGTGACATGTCTGGTATGAGTTGCAGTGTGTGCAGTTTCCCCTTGTCCGGTCAGGTGAGCTTCCTCAATCAAGGGGGGTTGATTCACCGTATTTAACGGCCTTTCACTCATGAAGGACATATCAGCACAGAACAATTTATCAGTCACAAGCAGCTGTGCGACTCATTGCCTACCAGACGACACTTCTGTAGTAGGTTGGAAGAGAAGAGGATTAGGTACATCAGTACAGAACAATTCATCTCAGTCACAAACAGCTGTGTGACTCGCTGCTCACCAGATATGTCACTTTTATAACAGATTGGATGAGAAGAGAATTGGGTATATCAAGACAGAACAATTCATCAGTCACAAGCAGCTGTGTGACTCGCTGCTCACCAGACATGTCACTTCTATAAGAGAATTGGGTACTTCAAGACAGAACAATTCATCAGTCACAAGCAGCTGTGTGACTCGCTGCTCACCAGACATGTCACTTCTATAAGAGAATTGGGTACTTCAAGACAGAACAATTCATCAGTCACAAGCAGCTGTGTGACTCGCTGCTCACCAGACATGTTACTTCTGTAAGAGAATTGGGTATATCAAGCCAGAACAATTCATCAGTCACAAGCAGCTGTGTGACTCGCTGCTCACCAGACATGTTACTTCTGTAAGAGAATTGGGTACATCAAGACAGAACAATTCATCAGTCACAAGCAGCTGTGTGACTCACTGCTCACCAGACATGTTACTTCTGTAAGAGAATTGGGTACATCAAGCCAGAACAATTCATCAGTCGCAAGCAGCTGTGTGACTCACTGCTCGCCAGATATGTCACTTCTATAATGGGTTGGAAGAAGAGAATTTGGGAAGTTGAATGGAGCACAAATTGGACAAAATTCCTGTGATGTGCAAAGCTTTATTCCGACCACATGTAAGTTTTTTTTTAAAAGAAACCGTGAAAACTCCAGGGTCTCGAGAGAGGGGACCTTGATTTCTGCATCCAAGTTCTTCAGGAGCCCAATGGGGGGAAATCCGATTAAAGGACATAAACTGCCTCGTTTTGACAGTGCGCATGCAGCCATTGCTAACAAAGAGCAAATATGAAAAGGGCTGTTTTAAGTACAATTGCCAGAATGTCTTGCCTGGAGTAGAAAATAAATCGCAATTTGCTGATTCAGTGACTGGCTTGGAGAGCCATGCAAGTTCCACTGTTGAGGAAGAATTTCCTGAGTGGACCCTGTTAAGTTACTGGCTAACTGTCAGAGAAGTCCTTGATTTCTTATGCCCACCACCTTCAGCGATGTAAATAATGTCCTGGCAGACATCACTGCATTGGCTTAGTGGCATTGCTGTGAAAGGAAAACCGAAAAGTCACTTTCATGACACAGTCACCATGTTTGACAGCAACAATACAGTCCAGCTGTCGCCGTCTGTCCAAAACTTGCTCTTTTTTTGCTAATGGAAGTGTATACCTGAATTTGGCAGCTGGGATTTTGCATCATGAAATTCACAGATCGTGTACATCATGATGTAGCCTTTTAACAAGATCTTGTTTCAGCGATCTCAGAGGACTCTGCAGTTTCAAGGGAACAGATGGACTTGCGTAACTGATCAGTTAGGGTAGAACGTGCATGCCATGAGAACATTCCTTTGGAGACAGCTTTTATCTCATGTTCAGATGTTTGGCCTTAGGAACGTCTTAGTGTTGACACCTTTTTCAGGTTGCAGTTGCTTGTTTCTGATGGGTCTCTGTCTCAAGGAAATAAAAACAGAAAGTTTGGGAGCCAGATTCTTCAGAACTGCCCTTGCACCCTGAAATGCTCTGCCAGGTGCCATCGTCCATGAGTAGCGGTCAATCCTTCACACGCCAGCAGAAGACACAAGAACACGTCGGCTTCCATCGTGCCGGCATGGAGGGAACACTGCTGTAAGTGCGCCTTAGCAATAGCACTGTTTAACACGAGCAGAGACTATTCAGACACCCTGCATTGTGTCCTTTGCCACAGCATTGATAGCATATCATCGTAGATCGACCCATAATAGGCATGTGGATAAGTCCTAAATTCTATGATTGCTGAGGAAAACTAGACTGACCGATTATAAAGATGTGGCATAAATCCATGGTTGCTGAGAACTAGATTGACTGATTCTAAACATGTCATAAGTCCATGGTTTCTGAGGAGAACTAGACTGACCGATGATAAACATGTGGCATAAGTCCTAAATTCCATGACTGCTGAGGAGAAAGGAGTGTGCTACTGTACTGCAAGAACGTTTAGTCTTGGCTTCCCAGCTTTAGGTTTGCCAGCCAACTGTAGAGACCACGTTCATGAGATGTGACCACTTTGCCTCCAGGTGACCACCAAGCTGTCTGTCTGCACACACATGGGCCTCCATCCTCCCAAAGAGTCGTTGGCAGCACTTTGGGGAGTATTGGAAGCATAATAGCTTTGTGATGCTTGACGATTTTGCAAAACGTAGCCAAGTCATTTTCCATCACAAAACTGGATTGACAGCAACAATACAAGGGGGGAAATGTTATGAAGAGATTAAAAATGTATTATTTCCGAGTGCGGATTGCATATGGTTCAGGGAACACCTTTCTTATTTTTATCCAGTACATGTAATATGTTAATATTATGACTGGAAAAATCGGACAGCCTGCCGAGAAAACTTCTACAGATCAAGGAAGTTTCTGGCAGTTTGTTTCTCATATGGTAAGTATCGTGTCCAAAATCGAGCTCTTAACAGTCACAGCTGATTCTGTATCATTCTTTTTATTTCCATGAATTAATTTTATTTAGGGGCACAGGCTGACAACTCGAAAACCTGTATGTAAGAATAAGATCTATGTGACGTGTCCCACAAGTTCAACAAATTGTGAGAAACACAGTCTGTACACTCACAGTGGAACTTCACTCTACAATGTACATTTTTAAATAGTCTGAATTCAGCACCGTCACAGTACTAATTTCAGTATCTGACCTTGGAGACTGAGATCTGACTTGAAATGCCAGCAAATGATTCTTTCACACGGTGAGTTCTAAACGGCTGATCAAACCTAAAACCACAAAGGATTTCAAAACAACTTCTTGTGACAGGCTACGCTAGATACACGGTGACTACAGTGTTCCGTTGTAGACACGACGACAACAAAAAGTGCTGCCTTCAGAAATTCTTTATTTCCTAGGTCCACCATCGACTGGAACAATCTAAATCGAGAGACAGCATTGAGACAATAGAAAACGTAATGCGTCTGTTGCCCGTAAACATTGAGTCAGCATTGAGACAATAGAAAACGTAATGCGTCTGTTGCCCATAAACATTGAGTCAGCATTGAGACAATAGAAAACTGAATGCGTCTGTTGCCCATAAACATTGAGACAATAGAAAACTTAAAACGTCTGTTGCCCATAAATAGTGAGTCAGCATTGACACAGTAGAAAACGTCTGTTGCCCATAAACACTGATTGCTCCCCCTTGTCGGCTGACGCTATATACGTACATATTTGTGTACCGCAGTTACAGTGCTCCTGAAGATCAAGACTGGCTTCTTTTGAGTCGATTTCCCCAAAGTGGCCTGTAGCTATTGTTGGACGAAGTGGAGGGAACGAAGAGATCACTGAGAATTCGGTTGATTGTAGGGAAGTCCCCATTGACGAGGGGGCATGTGGACCTGCTGGTAACCAGGACAGGACTAAATATCTAAACACTGGACAGACAGTGAAACCCCCGAGACTAGGCTGAAGGGGAGGTAGAGCTCCTCGTCTTCAGCCCTGGTCGGTTGCATCCTACGTGCAGCCTTCTATTGATCCCTGGTCTGTAGGAGCCATGAATGGTAGTTCTCTTTAATCCCCCATGGAACAGAAGTCAACTCTGATCGGTCCGAAATAACTTGTGTTTATTGGTCCTGAGTGACCCTGTGCGATTGGTGGAACGTTAAACTCCAAACAAATAACCACTGAAAGTATGCCGTGTTCCGTTTTGATTTTGTTGTTGAATCGGCTCAAAGTTGAGTGGTGCATGGAGCAGTTCCCATGAAGGATCTTGACGTTCACAATTCAAAATGCTGCACGATCACAGTACGAGTACCATTTGAATGGTGGTCACAGCCGGCAAAACTGCGCACTAGAGAACGTTACGCTGTGTCCTAACCAAGCACTCACTTTGAACTTAGTAATGATGTGAACGTACATCTGGAGCCAGGTGATAGAACGGAACGGAGCAAAACAAGACGGCTGGAACCTGCAGTGAGTTGTCGCGTCAGTTTAAGTAACGCGGCTCCTTCCTGCAGGTCTTTCTCTCTGCACACGGCTCACGCCGGCACAGTGGCATAAACCACACACACTGAGTGCGGGTTTGAGACGAGGTAAGTGGTCGGGGTTTCGCCCCAGTGGAGAATAAGCAAATGCATGCACCTTCGACTTGCAACGGGCATAAAAACCCAAACAAGCTGCCTCTCGTCAGCTTCGAGGTGGCGTCGCTCCCGCCCCACGTGGTCTTCGTGCCACACCGACGGTTTATGAAAGCAAAGCAGTTGCGTATACAGGACGCGGTTTGCGGAGCTGAGGCAAGGTAAGTGGATGATCACTGCTGCTGAAATGGAGAACAACCCCAATGCATGCAACGCCACCGGGGCTTCTGAAACGAGTGGTGTTGGAGAACGGTAATCTGTGACTCGTCAGTTTTGGGCAGGTTTACCTTCCAGTTCCAATTCATCCGCTGTCGTTTTCCACACACAAAGTAGTACGTGAAATTTCGGTTAAAAAAAAATACAAAAAATACTGTAGACTCTGCACTGCTAAGTGTTTGCTTCATTTCTGTTCCTGGACGTTTTTTTGTTTTGTTTTTAGTTTTTTTAGAGAGAGAAAGAATAAAATGGTGTACTGCTATCAGCTATAACTACGGATCATTCATATTGTATGGTTATCAAGCGGATTTGACACACTTGTCACGCTAGCCAGATCTGCACACAGGAGAAGACTTCATCCGCTGTCAGTGCCATCAGCAGGGGAGGCAGAAGTTGTGTCGGCTCCAGTGAGTGTGAACACCTTACAGAGGACTGCTTCCCAGCCTGAGCAGGAGGAAAGTGAACAGCTACAAACTGACAAAGTTTGCTTATGTATCACAAACTGGTCATAATAAAGATACAAATGGATGTTAGACTCATGGAGAGTGAGCGAGTGAAAGCTGTTGATGGCTTGGTAACTGAATGGCCTCACCCAGTCTTGTGCAGCAGATTTGAAACTGAAGGCAGTGGGGAAAGCCTAATGTGAAGAGCGTTTGTCGTTGCTACAGCCAAGCAAGCGCCCTGTAACGACCCACCCCTACTCCAACCTGACAGTTTAACTGTGCTGGATTATTGCTGTTACACGTGTTTGAGGTATTTCGCAGCAAATTATCTTGCACTTTTACCCCCTAAAATGCAGCAATTTGAAATCCAAATACTGAGATTAACGAGGTTTCTGTGTAAAGCCTATGATTTGGGTGCTTTCAGCCAAATTGTAAGACCCCAACCCAGTCTTCTGCTGCCATCGAATGATCAGTTTTGTCGTCACTGAACATGTGAAATTTGCAATCTACATAAAATCGACACTTAGATCAATCTGGTTTGCAGAGAGTAGTGTTCTCAGTCATCCCAGAATTTGTCCAAGCGAACACGTTGGAGAGTTTTTTCGTTGAGTTGCAAAATAAAAACTGTTTATAAACGAACTAACAAGTAACAACAAAAAGCACTCACACAGCTGCGATTGGATAAATAAACGAAACCCTCAGCTGCTCTTCTTCAAAGACTGAAGTTAATGGTTGTGAGCTGGGTAATCAAGTTCTCAACACGAGTGTGCTGGATGACGTGCCATTGAAGCGACGGAATAATAGTAAGTGGCTCATAAAACGAGTTGACGTATTTTGTCTGCCAATCTGTCTTGCTAACAGCCTCCAAAGAAGATGCAGACAGAAAATGGGACATACAAATTGATTTTGCTACTGGTTTTCCGTCTCATCTTGAGAGCAGTCGACACACTCATTGGTGTACCTGTTGCTACATTATGCCTAGTGAAATCACATCATCTTTCCACTGCAGAGTGATCTATACAATTAAGGTATTGCACACAGAGAGAAAAGATAAGTGTTGAAATGCCACAGTACTTTGGTGGCCTGTTTAGCTTTGTTCTATACTCTGCAAATCAATCGACACGTGCACTGAAAAGTGTGGAGGAAAGACCGGTGAAATGAGTTGATAGGAAACTGGCTGTCCGTCAACATAACAGTTCCATCGTCTACAAGCAGGCCCTAGCCCAACCAGCGTGGTATGTTGAGGTGAGTTGATGGCCCGTGAAAAATACTGTTGTATCTTCTCCACACTAATCAGGCTCTGGCCCAGCCCGCTGTGTGACTGTTGTGTCGGGGATTGATTCTGACAACACAAGGTCAAGGGCATCAGTAAGTAAAAAAGAAAACGGGTCATGGTTGGATAGTGAGCAAAGCTCGGGGACCGAGTTGGACCTAGTTGCCCATCGTCATCGCAAGGACAGTGCTCTCCGGTCTTATTTAACTAACCACTGAAACGGTGATTTTTTTATTAGATTTTTTCAGTGTGTGTATATAATGTTATATTTCTTATGGTGTTGAGTCAGTATTTTGGATCCCCTCAATGGACACGTGCACTGAAGAGTGTGGAGGAAAGACTGGTGATATGAGTTGATTAGTTCTGAATTTCAATATTCTGAGTTTTTGAAAGACCAGCGTTGCAAAAGAAAAACCAGGCTATAGGATACAATACAGTACAACTTTATTGCCAAGTGTCAGTACAATTGCAATAAGAATGGATCAGATGGTTAGTGGAGAGGAATACCTCAGTTAAATGAACAGATCAGAATTGTAACGTTTGAACGACTTTATGTGATACACGCTACATAAGGTGGGGTTTGTATTCACTCGGACTATGCATCGTAGTAAGCCTACTGCTGCTTCAGGATCTGTGAATAGTCTATTGCTGGCTTTACGAAATGTGAATAGTCTGTGTCTTACGAAATGAACACATTTACCACTGGTTTAGATCGAGCCTTCGACTTGCATTGCAACTTCTGGCATGCATCTGGACACAGCAGGGGAAGTGATCTTTGAGCTGTGTCGTGCACTCAGTCCTCAGATGAGTGATGACATCTGTTTCCGTTGTGTTTGGACACGCAGAAGGAGCAAAGGCAATGCATTTAAAGAATCACTGAAGGACGGCCATGGACTCGTAGTCTAGTTTGAACTGACTGCAATTGTGTGTGTGTGGGGGGGGGGGGGGGGGGGGGGGGGGTGCAAACGCCACATGCGTTCTCAAGATCAAGAACCAAAATTGCATCCGATTGGGATACGGAATAAAATCAGTATTGTTAATGTGTTTCTGGGGTGTTGTTTTGACTGACTTCGTAGGCTGTCGGTGTGCTGTGCTGCATTGAAATTATTTGGAGTCGTAATAACGGCGGAAGCATCGACTTTAATTTATACAACGACTGTTATTATAAAATACTATTGCACGACCTCGAAGAACAAGATCACTCCTGAGCCAAACATGCGGTCGTCCTGTGACTGACTGGTCAAAAGATAAGTTGTGTGTGCGGGCGCACGTAAGTGCGTGTATGTGATTGATACACGTAGTTCATTGTCAATTCAGTGTCGAGTGCAGGCACGGTACCTTTGTTTTTTGTTTTTAATAAGGCAATAGAAGAAGAAAGTAGTGCAATACGTCGGGGTAGACGACTTTTTCAAGAAGTGTGGCGGTTCGTTCATCTTGGTGTGCTCCAATCGAGCTGTGCGAGTCCCTGCCGGAACGTCAAACGGGATGGGTATACAGCTGAATGAAGGCACCGTAAAACTGTAAAGTGAAAGACTATCAGCATGGACTGAAGTGTAGGATCTTAGTGGCCTGTACTATACTGAGTAGACTGCATGGCCCTTCACATTGCAGGTTCGTCCTTGGGAAGCACGCAGTACAGGATTAGGGTAAGCCAGTACTTGCAATGACCCCCCCCTCTCTCTCTCTCTCTCTCTCTCTCTCTCTCTCTCTCTCTCTCTCTCTCTCATGCGTACGACACATACAAAGGATGCGTGTGCGACACCAGAAGACACGATGGGGGGGGGGGGGGGGGGGGGGGGGGTCTATAATCACTAGCAATCCCTAACGCTACACAATCACTGGCAGTTAATCCCTAACGTTACACTGTCACTGGCTACAATCCCTAACGCTACACAACATGTCACTAGCGGAATGAACCAGTTTGTATCACTATTTGTGATGGGCAACGTCCATACACAACAACGTTGGAAGAGAAAACAGCGAGAGCCCAAACAGACCCGAACCAGCGAAGTCCGTCTGCGTACCAGCCGCTTCAGTGGCGCCTTGCCGCTACGTCCGACTCCATCCATGGATATCACTTGCACACACACACACACTCGCCCGCGCGGAAGGAGAGCAATATTTTGGAGTTATTTTTGTACATTTTGTGTCTGTATTGTAACTTCTTCTTTTTTTTTTCTCTTTTTTCTTTTTACCCGTTTTTGTAATTCCCGGTTTGCTAGTTTTAACACGTAGATACTAGCATGCATTGTGACCTGACAAAATGTGTTTCGGCTTGATAGAATCGTCATGGTTGACTGGGTTTTAAAAAGTTACAAACCTGAGTTACCAATAATATATCCCCGGTAACCGCTTGGCCGGATGCTGAGTGTCCGTGGAAAATGTTTCATTCATTCAACAAGCCAAGTGTCAGAATTGACCACTGACGCCGCCTAACTATAATTATAAACACCGGACGGCAATAGAGCTCAGGAGCTGTGTGAAAGTCAAGGTGGCCGTCCTTGGTTCCCCATCACTAATAGTCCGTACGGTCTCTGTGGACGTAAAGCAGCACTGAACGAACGACTGGACCAGCAGAGCTCGGGAGCTGTGTGAAAGTCGAGGTGGCCGTCCTTGGTTCCCCATCACTAATAGTCCGTACGGTCTGTGGATGTAAAGCAGCAGTGAACGAACGACTGGACCAGCAGAGCTCGGGAGCTGTGTGAAAGACGAGGTGGCCGTCCTGGGCTCCCCGTTCCCAACAGTCTGTACGGTCTCTGTGGACGTAAAGCAACGTTGACCTTGAACTGGTCAAACGGAGTTCGGGGGCTGTGTAAAAGTCGAGGTCACCGTCCTGGGCTCCCCGTCCCTAATAGTCCCTATGGTCTGTGGACGTAAAGCAACATTGAACTCCGCGATTCTGGTCAGCTGTGCCGGGAAGTGGCTATGGATGCGGAAGAAGGGTCAAGTGACGGACGGCAGTTAGCGAGATTGTCAGTCGCGGCCCGGACTGACGATGACTGACCCGAGACAACGCCAGTGATTTATGTCGTCGCCAGACGCCTTGACAGGGCTTGCGGAGACAAAGCAGACGATTACGGCGGTGACGTGGCAGCACTCCGTTGAGTGCTATGCTGAATTACGTAGGCTCTGTAATAAATATGGACCAACCGCGGCTCCGGCGTCCAAAGCCAGCACAGCGTTGGTCAGTGACGATGGTAGCGACGTGACAACACTGCGATGTTATAATTATAGGCAGTAAATTATATGAAACAACCACGACAGTTCCGGCGTCCAAAACACAGTGTTGGTCACCACCGAGATGGAAACTGTCAAGCAGACACGCCTGATATATTACTCGATCACGGCTTCCCGCCTGTCGGGTTGGTATTTAGCCAGTCCCCAAGGTCGGTCCGACTCTGCCCCTCGCGCACTTCAGGTGATCGGCGTTTGTCAGGCAGTTGCCGCCATGATCGCCTGCCCTGCTGAGATGTTTTGGTGGCGGTAAACAGACTGCTGCCTGTCCAGAACTAATCGTTTGAACGATGGACGTGTTCCCAGCCGGAAGGGTCAGCCAAACCGCCGCGACGATGGACGTGTTTCCAGCCGGAAGAGTCAGCCAAACCGCCGTGACGATGGACGTGTTCCCAGCCGGAAGAGTCAGCCAAACCGCCGTGACGATGGACGTGTTCCCAGCCGGAAGAGTCAGCCAAACCGCCGTGACGATGGACGTGTTCCCAGCCGGAAGAGTCAGCCAAACCGCCGTGACGATGGACGTGTTCCCAGCCGGAAGAGTCAGCCAAACCGCCGTGACGATGGACGTGTTCCCAGCCGGAAGAGTCAGCCAAACCGCCGTGACGATGGACGTGTTCCCAGCCGGAAGGGTCAGCCAAACCGCGAGTAACGTGTCATAAAGCTCAACGTTGCTTGACCAACAGACAGCGGAATACGATTATTTCAGGTTTTGTTTGTCACGTGTGCCTGTTGTCTTCATTATAGATACTTCTTTGTTAGTTGGTGCGTTGGGCCCCGTCAGCCCAACAACTAACCAAAGTGTAATGAAGACACGCTCAGGTTCATACTCAGAGCGTTCTGGTCCGTGATGTTCGGCATAACCGTGTCCATGTGAGAAAACTAGCGCGTAATCTGTGACACTGGCGTCGGCTCCTTCTCGGAAACCATTCAAGGCAGTGAGATCTTTCAAGTCGACGGCAGTTGACTGACCTTTCGGAGGCTGTGAAGAATACGGGACCTGAGATTGCTGCACCTCACAAGATCCTTACGGATTCCTCAGTTTCCAGCTCAGTGCAGGTTATTTGGCCTGTTCACACGGGTAGGGCAGTGTCCTGTTCACACGGGTAAGGCAGTGTCCAGCTCAGTGCAGGTTATTTGGCCTGTTCGCACCGGCACGGAAACGAGCAGTGTCAGTGGAGCCCAGTGCAGGTTGTTTGGCCTGTTCGCACCGGCACGCCCAGTTGAAGGAGTAGCCCCGACGCTAGGGAAATCCAAACTCGTGAAAGGTTAGAAAAACCGCTTATGTAATGTGACGCCACAATGCATGTGACTTTCCGGTGTCAAGCGACAACGACACTTAAGCAAGAGTTAAACGGTGACAAATGAAATTTAGGCCACATACCTGCTGGTGGCGGTAGTGTCTCGTGCCCAGTGTACGAGGCTGCGAGTCATGTACGTTATCAGTATAGGCGGTAGACTCCGTTGACAAACGTGAATAAAAACAGCCCTTACAGTCACTGAAACAAGTGAACCCCACTGCTGCTGTGGGCTGGTTAACACCGTACATCCCTGGCTCGCCCGTCTTGCACGCAACGCCTGAGCAGATATGGGGCACGAACAGTTGCGTGCTCACACGTGGTCCGAGGAGCAGAATGGTATGATCAAGGAGGCTGCAGGTAGCCGGCCAGCTGTGGCACTTGCCGGTGCTTTCTACAGTCAAATCCTGCTAACCGTCACTGACGCGAGAGGATTTTGAACTGAACCCAAAATCAGCAGTTCATTTTGAAACGGAATCAACATACAAGGGAGTTAATTAGCGGTTGAAATGCGTAACACAAGTACAACAACAAAGACCAGAGTCGCCTACGGTAACTCCAAAGGATGTATGTACCTCTGGTGGAGTTTATGTACCTTGTATTTACACGCATGCCAGGTGAGAGTTACCGTAGACGACTCAAGTCTTTGTTGTATTTGTGTTACGTATTTCGAGCGCTAATTAACTCCCTTGTGTGTTGATTCTGCACGAGTGCTCTGGGCCTCGTTCTGTTTCAGGTTTGTTTCATTTTGAAACAGAATCATTTGTTTTGTTTGTTTCTTTCGTCTGTTACCTGTGGGAGAAAGTCTTGTCTTCCTGGACACAACTGACTTGTTATGAGAACTCTCTCTCTCTCTCTCTCTCTCTCTCTCTCTCTCTCTCTCTCACTCGCTCACTCACTCACTCACTCACTCACTCACACACACACCCACACACACACACACACACACACACACACACACACACACACACACACACACGGATAATTGGGTTTTAACGCCCAGTCGACCATGCCGGTTACATCAGGGCGAAGCTGAACAATGATTAGCTGGATTATAACGTCCTGCCCGCTTGACGGGGTTACCCGGCTCTGAACCGGCAGTGTGGCACGAGCTGCAATGCGGGGCAGTCGGGTGCGCAGCGCCAGAGCACTCCCTGCGGAAAGCCACGGTGGAGCGCAGTCGGCACAGGGGTGGGTGGGTGGCCGTTACGTGCTAGGCGTTGCACCCTCCCCGAGACGTCACCGGAATCAGCTCTGCGCAGACTCTGCAGAAGGTGGTGATGACGAAGTGATGCTTCATGTCATCAGATGTCAGCTGACATATTGGGGACAAGTTGTGACCAATGCCGAAGCACGGTTCAATATATCTTTACGTCCACGGAAACCGGAAGGCTTGTTAGGACGGACAGCTCGGGACGGCCACCTCGACTCTCACACAGCTCCTGAACTATGGTGTCTGCAGAAGGTCCTTCCGATGAGACTGTAAACCGTGGTCCCTCGTGTGTGTACGCGTGCAAAACGATCACCTGCGCATGTTAAAGATCCTGCAGTCCACGTCAGTTTTGTGGGTTATAAAAACGCCAAAATAACCCAGCATGTACTCTGTAAAAACAACAACATTTTTTTTAATCTGTTAAAGTTAGACACTAAGCGGAAACGGAAGCTGAAACACCGCGAATAGTATCGTTAGTGAAAGAGCGTCAAGAACTGTGGAAAACCCCAGTGTTTCTGACCGGCAAACTACCTGGAGGAGCTTTTCACTGTCTGCTCTTGCCATAACTATAGTGTAAAGAAGAGGGGGAAGTTTTTTTCTTCTCGTTTGTGTTGTGGTGTGTTGTGTAAGCTTTTTACTTTATGCTTAGCATGTTGTCCCTGTTCTTGCGTTTGTAGGCGGCTTCAGATGTGGGATTTTGTTTGTTTGTATTTTTTTAGTAGGGTAGGGCCGCTCTGTCTCTTACTCCTAACACTTCCATCTGTCTCCAGCTTGCCTCTAGTAAATCTCCTTCTGTGCATGTGTGGGGGGGGGGGGGGGGTGGGGGGGTGTCGTTGTAAACTAATATGTTGTGTTTTTGATTTTTCATAATCTACGGTCTTAAACTAACATTGGAGAGAAAGGATTCCCTGAGACCCCACTGTTAGTATTAATATGGGCGCGTAAAAAACAACAACATTATTATGGGGGGGGGGGGCAATTTGGCAGCCCCAAGTGGGTCCCAAAATACGACAATCTACCCCCAGACTCCCGCTGTCGGGTGCTGCGGGTCCCAAACCACGGTTATCTACCCCCAGACTCCCTTGTTGAGTACTGCGGACGCATGCTTCGCCCACTGCCGGGAATTCCGCAGTGACAGTGGCGTTACCCATGCTTTAGGCACAGGGGACCCGCGTGTCCCAAGGAATCTTCACACCAAGTTTTATTTCATTGGGTTCGGGGTTCGAACGCCGGGTCATTCTGATTCAAAGCGTTGACACGGATACACGTAAGTAAGTAAACATGGTGCTTAACGTCCACAGAAACCATAAGGCTTATTAGGGATGGGGGGATGGAGGTGTGGGAAGAGAGAGAGTATATATACCTATCGCTACACTGTCGCCACCGGAACAACCTGCATTAAGATGGGCAGCGATGAGAGCCATTTTAATGTTTCATTAATTGTGAGGGACAAAGTCACAAGACCGTGTCCACAAACCACAACTTTTGAAGAGAAAGGAGAGCCGAAGCGGTATCGAACCGAGGTCCTTCCGCTTACCAGCCACAGATACACGGACAGACCCATCTTTATTTATAAGATCTGTCGCTGTAAGCGGCTTTTTGCTGCGTGATGGAATGTTCTGCAAGGGAAATGCAGAGAAAACCGCGGGAAGGCCTCTGAAGTCAGAGATTGGTCAACAGCTCTGTCTTACCGTGCCTGCTCGCTTTGTTCTCGCATTGGACATCACTGAAGGACGCGCGTGGCCTACCTCTCTCTCTCTCTCTCTCTCTCTCTCTCTCTCTCTCTCTCTCTCTCTCTCTCTCGCTCTCTCTCGCTCGCTCGCCCCACATTCCGTTATAAATAACTAAGAGATAAACCTGAATTTGGTTTTAGCTCTTTGTGGTTGACTGGGCTCAAAGCACCAACCAACTATTCAACTCTCTCTCTCTCTCTCTCTCTCTCTCTCTCTCTCTCTCTCTCTCTCTCTCTCTCTCTCTCTCTCTCTCTCTCTCTTCTCATACAATTTTTGACAAAGGCATTTATCCAAGTGACTGGGCCAAAGCTATCATCGTTCCTATACACTTAGCAGACAATTATAGAGGAGTTTCACTCCTTAGCATCGTTAGTAAGTGTTATACAGCAATTCTGAATACTAGACTGTATAATTGGTTGGAAGAAAATGACAAAATTGTAGAAATGCAAGCTAGGTTCCGCAGGAACTACTTGACTACAGATCAGATTTTTAATCTATATGCAATTGCTCAAAAGTGTTTGAACAAGAAAGGTCAGAAGTTATATGTTGCTTTTGTGGACTTCAAAAAGGCTTTCGACTCTGTGCACCACGATACTGTTCAAGCTATGCAAAAAGAGGGAATCCAAGGGAAATTCTTTGCCTCTATAAAATCTATGTATGATTCTTTGTTGTCTTGTGTCAGGGCAAACAGTGAATACTCAGATTTTTTTGATTGCCCCGTTGGTGTCCGCCAAGGGTGTGTATTAAGTCCTACAATCTATGTATGATTCTTTGTTGTCTTGTGTCAGGTCAAACAGTGAATACTCTGATTTTTTGATTGCCCCGTTGGTGTCCGCCAAGGGTGTGTATTAAGTCCTACAATTTCTCCCTGTTCATTAATCAGCTTGCCAATTATATTACTGAGACAGGTAGACATGGTATACAACTCTTGTCGGGACTCGTTGAATTGTTCATACTCCTTTTTGCAGATGATGTAGCTCTGTTGGCAACCACTCCTTATGGTTTACAAAACCAACTGAATTTCTGAAAGCATGCTGTGATAGACTGCACATGGAAGTAAACAGAGATAAAACAAAAGTTATGGTGTTCCGAAAAGGCGGCTACCTGTCAAAACATGTAAAATGGTATTATGATGGCGTTGAAATGGAAGTCGTAAACAAATATCATTATCTTGGTTTCGCATTCACGACAACTTTAAGTGTAAAACAAGGTACAGATCATTTGGTTGCAAAAGGTAAAAAGCCGTCTTCAATCTATGTACGTCTTTCCAAAAATGCAGAGAAATGACAAAAGAGACTTTCTTTAAAATATTTGATTCAAAGATTCAGTCAGTTTTGTTGTATTCATCAGAAATATGGGGGCTACACATACTAGACAGCATCGAAAGAGTACATCTCATGGCATGTAAAAGATATTTGGGTGTGCCAAGCCGTACCCCAAACAAGATGGTATATGGAGAATTAGGTAGATATCCTCTCTTTATTGCCTCATATGTTCGTTGTATTAAGTACTGGTTGCGCTACATATACATATGGAACAGAGCAGATTACCTAATCAGGCCTACAGGATGCTTGTTAATCTTGATGAAAACGGGAAACAATGTTGGGCAACGGAGGTACGAGAACTCCTGTGTAAAACTGGCTTTTACTTTGTATGGTTACAGCAAGGCGTTGGAGACGTCAAATCATTTTTGTATGTCTTCAAGCAAAGATTGTTAGACATGTTCACCCAGGAGTGGACTGCTGACATCAGAGACAAAGAAAGATATGAAATGATCGTTTTTCAAAGTATGTTTGGAGCAGAACAATATTTATCAGTTACAGATATATATTGTTTCAGAGTAGCACTGATCGCAACTCCGACTTGGTGTACTTCCAATAAATAGCAATATGTACAGATACAGTGACTGTCCTACAAACAAAAACTGTGTATTTTGCCAAAACCAGGTTGAAAATGAAGATCACTTCCTTTTGGTTTGTCCTCTGTACACGGATCTAAGAAACAGATTCCTTGAACAAAAAGGTATTCAGTCGTTACAGAACATATTGAGAAGGAAAAACACTAAAGGTTGTCGACTGCTTTCAAAGTTCATTTTCCATGCTATTAACAGAAGAAAACTATATGTAGATGTGTAAGCACCTGGGATGATATTGACTAGAAATGACTCCACTTTATTGACCGACACACAGTACTTTGTCGTCATCTACCACCATAATGTCTCATTTTCCCGGTGCGACTGTTTGGTCCTCTTTGTTTTGTTTATTGTTTGTTTGTTTGTTTGTGATATATGTCTTGTTTGTCTGTGTGTTTTGCTGTTTGTATGTCTTATTTGTCTGTCTGTGTGTATAATTTAGTTTTGTATTTGCGGTTTGTATATGGGTCTATGGCCAAAATACAATAAACCATCTGAAGTCTGAAGTCTCTCTCTCTCTCTCTCTCTCTCTCTCTCTCTCTCTCTCTCTCTCTCTCTCTCTCTCTCTCGTTACCGGTGAAACGACTCTGGGTTACAAACAGAGGGGACCTTAATTTCTGCGTCCTCGGGACCCCATTGCGGATAAATATTGAAGGCTTATCAAGGTATAGGCAGCCTTATCATGGAGAGGAAAATGCTGTGTTATGAGGAACATTTACGGAGCAAACTGTGGTTGAAAGGGCTGTGGACTGGAGACATGAATACAGAGACAGCGCGGATGGCGTGAAGGGTCGGGAAAGTCCGGATGATGCATACAGCAGGGTAGATGTCGTAATGTCCGCACCACGTGAAGGTCAGCCCACGGGGACAGACAGGTAAAAGGAGAGGATAGTGCTGTACTCAGTCAAGCGTGAAATGCACTTTGTATGTGTTTACCCCAACTCCTACTGCAAAAAAAAGAGCATGTTTCCTGATGGGTGTGTTGTTGCTTAAAACACAAAGGAGTCATTTACAGTACAAAGGAAGCACCACCCCCCTCTCTCTCTCTCTCTCTCTGCAACATTCCAAAGTCAGTAACTTGAATGCCGTGTGTGCGTTATATTATAAGGTTTATTGCGCTTACACCACTTCAAATAGGGCCTTACTGAATAAAATTTCCGTATTCTCTCTCTCTCTCTCTCTCTCTCTCTCTCTCTCTCTCTCTCTCTCTCTCTCTCGGCAACATTCCAAAGTCAGTAACTTGAATGCCCCTGTATGCTTACATTATAGTTTATTCCTTACCCGCATTCTGGCCTCTGAATAAAACTTTCGTCTTCTCTCTCTCTCTCTCTCTCTCTCTCTCTCTCTCTCTCTCTCTCTCTCTCTCCAGCAATGAGTTGCTTACTTTGGAGCATGTTTCATTGCATTGTACAGATCTGGTTAAGGTAAGAGAACAGTATTCAAACAAATTCTTTCTTTGTAAGATCAGTCTAATATATCACTTACGTTAAAAGACTTTAAATTAAAAAAGGAAGAAGAAGAACAACAAATTCTTTCAGAGCATTGTTTATTCATAAATACTTTAGTGGATATTTTTTTAGCTTTCCTAAAGATTCAGAATGTCTTCCGCAAGTTATAAAAAGGTGATATTGTGCATTGTATTTATTATTTAGAGTGGGTTGTGGTCGGAACTGTCAGCCTGTTGTTTTAATTTGTCGTTATTTTGATGAATTGTGTTTCGGCCTGATGTAGTGTGTGTGTGTGTGTGTGTGTGTGTGTGTGTGTGAGAGGGGGTTTCTTTTTGAGGGATTATTTGTTTACTGGTGGTGGTGGTGTGTGTGGAAAATTAAATGGTTCGTCCTGAGGGGCCCTGTGCGGTTGACAGCACGGTAAAATCAGAAAACTCTCTCTCTCTCTCTCTCTCTCTCTCTCTCTCTCTCTCTCTCTCTCTCTCTCTCTCTCTCCTCACTCACTCACTCACATACACACACACGGATATAATATCCTTTGCATATACTTTCGCTCCCGCCTTGAGCATTTGTTACATTCCAACATCAGTAATTTGTTTACTGTGTGTGTATTGTCTTATAAGATTTATTGTGCTTACACCCCTTCAAATTGGGCTATGGCCATATTGACTATAAAAAATTCTCTCTCTCTCTCTCTCTCTCTCTCTCTCTCTCTCTCTCTCTCTCTCTCTTTTTTTTTTAAATGATTTTTGTTAAAGGTGTTGGGTTGCATTGTTGTTTAAAGTTTGATCTCACCTTACTCCCTCCTCTCCCATTCTCTCTGTCTTTCTTGCTTCAGAGACATATATATGTTAAACTATGTATTCCTTAATTGTGAAAGCTTAATTAGCTGCTTCCATCTGGCTCCCGTTTTGTAATCTTTTGTTGTTGTTGTTGTATTCATCCCCACCCCCGCCGCGCCCCCTTTGTTCGCTTTTTTCCTTTTTTATAATGTCAGTGCTTTATTATTACTACTAGTTTATTATTTAAGTTCTAAGTTATTATTACAATGTTTTATTATTATTATTATTATTATTATTATTACTAAGTTTTGTTGTACCACTTGGTTGTGTTGCAATTGTATCACGGACAAGTTGCCCGAAAAGCATTCGTGCCTAAACCTTTATCCTTGCGTAATAAAGTTCAGTCAGTCTCTCTCTCTCTCTCTCTCTCTCTCTCTCTCTCTCTCTCTCTCTCTCTCTCCTTGCGTAATAAAGTTCAGTCAGTCAGTCAGTCTCTCTCTCTCTCTCTCTCTCTCTCTCTCTCTCTCTCCTCTCTCTCTCCCCCCCCCCCGCTTCTTCTGTTGCTGTGCAGTATGTTCAGCGTCCACCCTGGACAGTGTGTTAAATGTGCCACAGTAATACACAGAAGACGCGTGACTAGAATTGTAGAAAGGGCAATGTCTTGGTTAAATGAGACTTCACCAGCCAGTAATTTAAAGCACACATACGCACGCACACTCGCGCGCGCACACACACGCACGCTCGCGCGCGCCCTCAGAGAGAGATTGTGGAAGTCATAAATTTGCCTCCACGAAGGACAAAAATGACTTCCACGCACGTATACATATATATTCATAAACATGTTCTCAAAGAACTGATCATAAAATAATTTTCCTTCGCCTCATCTAGTTTCTATCAACTAACCAGCTACCAAGAAACTATCCAGTGACCCGCTAGCAAGTAACTATCAAGTAACTAGCTACTAAATTATTAACTGCCACGTAAGTATCAACTATCAAATAAATGTCAAGTATCGGGGAATACGCACTGATGGAAAGACCAAGAAAGTTGAGTCAAAATACTTGAATCATCCCTCACAGGGTAGTTCAGCTAACAACTATTTGTTTTAAATGCAGCTTCTTGACCCCATGTTTGATTCTTTGAATCTTTTTCATTTTTATGCTTTGTATACTGATGAACAATAAAGATTTGATTTGATTTGAAGTCAATAATTTAAAACCTGTCAAAAGAACGCCAAAAGCTTTACAATTTGCCACGTCCATAATAGCAGACAGCCGTACTGGATACAATTCCGTAACACAGATATAATAATAATAATTAAGACATTTATACAGCGCAAAATCTGTGTCCTAACAGACTATCACAAGCATACACGCACACACAGGCATACGCTGACGTGGGTATAAATATTGGCTATACACAGCTTAATAGACGATTTCTGGAAATAACAGGCAAAGATAATTTGACAGTGTTTTCTTACTCCGGGAGAGTGAAGTCCCCTGAATGGAGGCGGCAGCGAGAAGAGCCGATCTGCGACAGTTTTAGATCTTCAGGCATAGACCTATTATAGTTTATACTAGACTACCAGCTGGGGGAACCTACTATCCGATCTGCACGTTCCCCACGAACAGTGAGCTTGATCGGCATTCTGATGCCTTTTCTGCCTTTGTTTACGGGTATCCGTCATCTTGCCCACGTGCTCACTGTACCCCCAACAAAAGCGTGCCTACTCTGCGCTACACCCGCAGGCATGGACTGATATATATATAGATATAGATATATATATATATATATATATATATATAATATATATATATATATATATAATATATATATGCAGGACATGCCTGTAGGCACTTACCGAGTGCAGTCCCCTGGATTTCCGAAGATCGTCTGTTCACAGCCAGCTTGAACAGATAGCAAACCGGGACTTGGGGCGAGGAAGATAGCGCGGAGCGGAAAACACAGCAGGTCCATCGTTTTTGAAAAGCAAACAAATGTCTTGAGGTTAGATGTGAACGAGTTCAGAGGAGGGTTTCTGCCGGAGGGGAAGGTGAAGGTCATTCCATGTAGAGGAGCCGAAGACAGAAAAGGTGGGCACCAACAGCGGGGAGTCTGGTGCGAGGAATCTGGAGGCTGAGAGTGTCGGAAGCGGAGCGGAGAGTACGAGAGGGTGTGTAAAGTTGAAGACGGCCACAGAGGTAAGACGGAGCAGTACGCGTGGTGCATTTCATTGTGGCTGAGATTGCTTTTATCTTGCACTGAATTCATCGCGGGAATGGGAGCCAGTGGAGAGATTGAAACGGAGGAGAGGTGCGGTCAGATTTACGGGATTTTTTGTTTTTGTTTTGTTGGTGGGTTTGTTTGTTTGTTGTTGTTTGTTGTTTTTTGTTGTTGGTGTGGGTGTGGGTGTTGTTGTGGTTGTTAAATGTTGTTGTTGTTGCAATGTCTGTTAAATGAGACTTCTCCAGCCAGTAATTTAAAGCACACACACTGGCGCTCGCTTGTGTTGTTTTTTGGGGGGGGGAGGGGGGGGAGAGAGAGAATGAGGCGAGCAGGACAGTTGTGAATATTGCTGTAGGCTGTAGGAAAGCCTGTCACACTCCCCCTTTAAGCGTGGCAGTGGTGTGGACAGGCTGACAATGGCCCTCTGTGTGCTAGCTGATGGCTGATGGCTGTCAGGGGCCGTGTCGCAACTCGCCCAGCTTCGCTGGCAACAAACACTTCCAACCGACTGAGGCCGAGGTAGGCAACCACGGTTTAGACCATTGGATTTGTAGCTTGGCTTCGTTCATCGCTCGCTCGCATCATTAGTTTTGCTGTAGTAGATTGGTTCATCGTTCGCTTGCATGCTTTAGTTCTGCAGTGACAGGCTGGTTCGATGTTCGCTTGCACCTTTTAGTTCTGCTGTAATAGATTGGTTCATCGTTCGCTTGCATCATTTAGTTCTGCTATAATAGATTGGTTCATCGTTCGCTTACACCTTTTAGTTCTGCTGTAATAGATTGGTTCATCGTTCGCTTACACCTTTTAGTTCTGCTGTAATAGATTGGTTCATCGTTCGCTTGCACCATTTAGTTCTGCTGTAATAGATTGGTTCATCGTTCGCTTACACCTTTTAGTTCTGCTGTAATAGATTGGTTCATCGTTCGCTTGCACCATTTAGTTGTGCTGTGATCATGGACCTACCGATACAGTACAAAATATAGTATGTGTAGGTTCATGGCACACTCCGAACATCGCTTTCCGGCACCTCCTTCCAAACTCTGCCAGATTTAGTTACGCCACTGAAGGGGCCCTCTTGATCTCCGCGCAGCTGTCCAACGATGCGGTCAGCGCCCTCCGAAAGGTTCGGGTACTAATATGACTGCAGAAGCAACCTAGCGCCCAGGCACGCACGTAAACATGAGGCGCATCTACCCTGGGTAAAAAAAAGAAAAAAGTTCCGTCTCGATTCAAACGATTTTGGTTTTATTTGAGCCGGCGTAAGCAACAATGTCAGTTATAAAACAAACGTCTGATAATATTTGAGTTGTTTGTAACAAACTTACTACTGTCTGAGCACCAACAAAAAACTGCTCGTTAGCTGACAGTTTTCTGGACCCTATGGCGTAACTAAATACGGCAATGGTTGAAGGAAGGATGTAAACCAGTGCCTGAAGTTTGGGTTCATGGCTGTGATAGACTGGTTCATCGTTAGCTTGTTAGCTGACATCATTTAGTTCTGCTGTGATAGATTGATTCGTTGGTCGCTTGCGCCCTTTATTTTTGCTGTGTGTTCGTAGTGTTTTGTCCCTGAATTATGGGGTGGGTGTATGGTGAGAATGACACGGAACAATCGGGCCAGCTAAGAATGACCAAACACAGTCTCTAATTATTTGGCATGGCTTGTTTTCTGGTAATTTCCACCCGAGTCTATAATTGTAAAGACAGTTTTTCTTATGTAATTCTGACGTACGTGTGCGTGCGTGCGTGCGTGCGTGCGTGTGTGCGTGTGTGTGTGTGTGTGTGTGTGTGTGTGTGTGTGTGTGTGTGTGTGTGTGTGTGTTCTAAAAGAAGACGGGACACGGACGCAAAACAATTCAACGTTTCGACACAAAATGTCTTCTCTAGGAATACTAAAAACAGAAGACAAATAAACATCTTTATGTTCCTAACGAAGACATTTTTTGTCTAAACGTTGAATTGTTTTATGTCCGTGTTCAGTGTGTGTTTGGTGCGTAGTTTCCTTCTTTTCTGCTTGGTTTTTCTCACCAGCAAAAAAACTAATCTGAAACAAAAATGATTGCTTGAGTTCTAAAACAAGATCCAAACACATAAAAGGTGAAAATAAACGCTATTTATTAAGACAAAATACAGCGTGCGAATTTTCGGGGTAAGGCCGTTTTTCAAGCTACAAAACAACACTTAAAAGAAAAAGAAAAAAACACTGGACACTGAAACAACATAACAAAGCAGCTCAACCAAAAGTCGGCAAGTATCCTACATCTCAATTTTCACCGTTTAAGTGTCTGTTTTGTACCTTGAAAAGGGGGCTTACCCCGAAAATACCAGTACAAGCATGTGGTGGAAAATACCTAGTCGTGTATGTGTGTGTGTGTGTGTGTGTGTGTGTGTGTGTGTGTGTGTGTGTGTGTGTGTGTGTGAGAGAGAGAGAGAGAGAGAGAGAGAGAGCTTGAGACGTCTTCGGAGAATCCAACCCCTCTTTGTTCCCCAATGATGAATCAGTGTTGTGGACGGCCGGGACTAATTTGTGACATTGATGAATTGAGCTGTTATGTAAATCAACGCTCTGCTTTCCTTACTAGATATATATCGTTGATACTCGCTCGCATCAAAACCTGTTCAGGTTCTGACGACTGGTGTTCAGTCTCTGTAGACATTTGCTGCTGCAGTGTCAACAACAACCAAAAAAAGGGGGTGGAGGGTGGGGGGTCTTGGTCCAAAAGATTGGGGCTGGAGGGATGGGGATTGGGGGGTTATTTTATACAGCATGCTTCCATCCATTACAGTATTTTTCCAATGGCTCCCTGAAATATCTTTGTATAGTTGCTGCTGGTGGTTTCACTTAATGCATCTGCACTGTCATTTATAATTATATGGTAAGTCCCGTGCTACTTCATACTATCAGGTAACAATATCGAGACAAAAAGTCTGCCCATTTTCGAAGGAGCTAAATTTAATAAGACTTCATTGCCAATTTCCAAAGAGAAAACATTTAATAAGACTGTTTATCGCCAGTTTCCGAGAGAGAGAAATTGAATAAGACTGTCCGTCGCCAATTTCCGAGAGAAAAATTGAATAAGACTGTTCATCACCAGTTTCCGAGAGAGAAATATTGAATAAGACTGTCCATCGCCAATTTCCGAGAGAGAAATTGAATAAGACTGTCCACCAATTTCCGAGAGAGAAATATTGAATTAAACTGTCCATCGCCAATTTCCGAGAGAGAAAAATTGCATAAGACTTCATGACCAATTTCCGAGAGAGAAATATTGAATTAGACTGTCCATCGCCAATTTCCGAGAGAGAAATATTGAATTAGACTGTCCATCGCCAATTTCCGAGAGAGAAAAATTGCATAAGACTTCATGACCAATTTCCGTGAGAGAAATATTGAATAAGACTGTCCATTGCCAGTTTTCGAGAGAGAAAAATTGAATAAGACTGTTCATCACCAGTTTCCGAGAGAGAAATATTGAATAAGACTGTCCATCGCCAGTTTCCGAGAGAGAAATATTGAATAAGACTGTCCATCGCCAATTTCCGAGGGGAAAATTCAACAGGACTGTGCGGCGTTAATTTCCGAGAGAGAAAATTAAAATAAATGAATAAACGTACTGTTCAAAGGAAGTTCAACGTGATGAGTTCTAGATATTCGTTCTCGGTAATGGGAATTGTCACA
>JABMCL010003854.1:225000-227500 GCA_018857735.1 Alviniconcha marisindica | reverse complement strand
GTCATCGGAACAGAGAATACTCGTTTCATCAAAACAGACGGATGTCAGGACAAAAGACAGTCGGGTCATCAGAACAGTCGGATATTAAAACAAAGAACTGACTATGTAGTCTTCGGATATGTATCTACCTTTCGTTATCCATCCAGTATGACTGTTCTTTCATTTCCTGTTCATATCACTTATGAAATGTTAAATGTACCAATGCCGTATGTCCTCGAATGCCCCATGTATGTATCTTTGTAACAAAGGTGTATTTAAAAAAATGTGGGAGGAAACAGGAGAGAGAGAGAAAAAAAGAACTGACTAATCATTAGAAAGCCGCGTGTCAGAGCAGAGAACAGTTCGGTCATTGGCTGTAGTTGTCGGAGTATCCGAACACTTTAACGATTTCAACAGTAGAGTGCAGGGGGGAAATCGGTTGATGTTTAGAACACTTTTAATGATTTCAACAATAGAGTGTACGGGGCAAACCAGGTGATGTTTAGAACACTTTTAATGATTTCACGAGTAGAGTGTAGGGGGGAAATCGGGCGATGTTTAGAACACTTTTAATGATATTTCAACAGTAGAGTGTAGGGGGGAAATGGGGTGATGTTTAGAACACTTTAATGATTTCAACAGAAGAGTGTAGGGGGCAAAATCGGGTGATGTTTAGAACACTTTTAATGATTTCAACAGTAGAGTGTAGGGGGGAAATGGGGTGATGTTAAGTGTGAGATAAGTGAATGAAGTTTAAGAACAGTGGACCTGTCGGGGCAATCTTCAACACAGTTGTTGTCTTTGTCCGTTTGTTTTAAATACGTGAACACATGAGTACTCACGAGTAGGCATCAGTAAACACACTAAAGTTTTCACTTAAATAAAGTGCTGACGTGCAGAGGGTGATGTGCTGTGATAGAAACAAGTTTCGAGAGAGAGTCGATCAAATCAAAATAAACAGATCGCACGTGACCGCCTTCACAAAGTTAAGAAAACACATTCTTGCGAAGACTCGCTTCCTCGTGTTAACTGTTCAGTGAATGCATTGGACTGCACTGCTACAGTAAAATAACGGAGCATGTTTACATGTATGGACAAACCTCTTGTTTCAGACTGGTCGCCTGAAGTTGTGGTGATATCGAAGATGGATTCTGGCATAGCAGGTTCGTCATAGCAAGGGCGAAGTGTGGGACTGCTTGACGAGGTCGGACCACGCACGAAAGAGAGCAGAAACATTAAGTGCCTCAATCTGAGAACCTTGCCCGTTGCATGGGAACCACTTCGCGAGCCACAGTGCCTGGTGCTGACGACTCTTTCACGAGTTGTGCCTGGTTTTAAGGATTTCTGGTTGATGGAATCTCGATCCTGAGACTGTCTTCAGGTGACTATAATTATAGTGATTTACTCGTGCGGCTCCGGATAATCTTGAGCCTGAGGTAAGGGACTACTGCTGTGGGTAGTCTTGAGGTAAGGGACTACTGCTGTGGGTAGTCTTGAGGTAAGGGACTACTGCTGTGGGTAGTCTTGCGGTAAGGGACTACTGCTCTGGATAGTCTTGCGGTAAGGGACTACTGCTGTGGGTAGTCTTGAGGTAAGGGACTACTGCTGTGGATAGTCTTGAGGTAAGGGACTACTGCTGTGGGTAGTCTTGAGGTAAGGGACTACTGCTGTGGGTAGTCTTGAGGTAAGGGACTACTGCTGTGGGTAGTCTTGAGGTAAGGGACTACTGCTGTGGGTAGTCTTGAGGTAAGGGACTACTGCTGTGGGTAGTCTTGAGGAAAGGGACTACTGCTCTGGGTAGTCTTGAGGAAAGGGACTACTGCACTGGATAGTCTTGAGGTAAGGGACTACTGTTCTGGGTAATCTTGAGGTAAGGGACTACTGCTCTGGATAGTCTTGAGGTAAGGAACTACTGCTCTGGATAGTCTTGAGGTAAGGGACTACTGCTTGGTAGTCTTGAGGTAAGGGACTACTGCTGTGGGTAGTCTTGAGGTAAGGGACTACTGCTCTGGGTAATCTTCAGGTAAGGCTAGACTGGTATCTTGAGGTAAACTACTGTCTGGGTATCTTGAGGTCTACTACTGTGGGTAATCTTCAGGTAAACACTACTGCTCTGGGTATCTTCGAGTATGGGTCTACTACTGTGGGTAATCTTCAGGTAAACACTACTGCTCTGGGTAATCTTCAAGTATGGGTCTACTACTGTGGGTAATCTTCAAGTAAAGCTACTCTTGGGTAATCTTCAAGTGTGGTCTACTACTGTGGGTAATCTTCAAGTAACAGCTACTGCTCTGGGTAATCTTCAAGTATTGGTCTACTACTGTAGGTAAACTTCAAGTATGGGTCTACTACTGTGGGTAATCTAGGTAAACAGCTACTGCTCTGGGTAATCTTCAAGTATGGGTCTACTACTGTGGGTAATCTTCAGGTAAGGGACTACTGCTCTGGGTAATCTTCAAGTATCGGTCTACTACTGTGGGTAATCTTCAGGTAAACAGCTAGTGCTCTGGGTCATCTTCAA
>JABMCL010003854.1:217500-220000 GCA_018857735.1 Alviniconcha marisindica | reverse complement strand
TGTGTGCACATGAAGCAACTGTACTCTCTCCACAAACGTGCCATAAAATTCTTAATGCCAAGTCCTAATATGGACTACAATCAAACGTGCTGTGCTCTCAAACTACTCCCTCAAGACAAACAACTATTGCTCAACAAATGTGTTCTAATGCAAATGATTGTTCACGGCAAAGCCCCGCAGTATCTGAAAGATCTCATGATTCCTTCAGAACGTCTTCACGTTCATGGGAATAAACAACTTTTGCCCAGAACAAGGATTGATATCTTTAAAACGAGTTTCTCCTTTTCGGGCTCTTTAACGTGGAATAGTTATCATCATCATCATCTCAGATACCCCATGGAATTAAAAACATTCAAAAGGAAAGCATTTCACACATTCACTAAACCACCTTGATACGTGTGTTTTTTCATTCGCCAGACACCTTGACACAAAATGTATTTTCCCCCTTTGTGTGTTCTTGTGAGGTTTTACATTTGTATTTGACACAAAAATCAACTTTTAATATATGTATTTCCATGCGTTATTGTACTCTCCTTCACTTTCCTTGTGGTCATCATTTTGATGCGGTATGTATATTATGTATGAGTGTATCCGTTTAACTTCCAATCTTGCTAGATTAAAATATAAAACAATTACGGTATATATATAGATAGAGAGATATTCACTCTTCTGTCGCTTTCCTTTATTCGTTTAAAATGATTTTGTAATTCTCTCTCTCTCTCTCTCTCTCTCTCTCTCTCTCTCTCTCTCTCTTCTCTCTCTCTCTCTCTCTCTCTCTCTCTCTCTCTCTCTCCTGAAAATTCAGATTTGTATTTGTCTTGCTTTGCTGATTTTGAATGTTGCGAAGATTTAGACAGTAATAGTTTTTTGTTTTGTTCTTAAGATGTATTTTAGTTTGCCGCAGTTATTTGTATTGTTTGACGTATTGAGTGTTGCCGTGTTTGTCATCAGGGACAGATATGTAAAAAAGCCGACTTGTGCTTAAATCTTTATCCTTGTGTAATAAAGTATTATCTTATCTTATCTCTCCTACACACACGGAGGCGGACACGCACACATTCACAGTAACAAATTCACACACGCACGCACTCACACGAGCGTGCGCGCGGGCACACACACACACACACACACACACACACACACACACACACACACACACACACACACACACACACACACACACACACACACACACACACTTGTACAATAGCAGAGTACCTATTCCAGTCTCTGCTTTTCTGTTTGTTAACCTCATCACGTACGCGTTCCTGAGTAAGTTTCTTTGTTTATTACTTTGCACACTCCTTTGCTCACCACTTGTACTTACGCTTCTTTATTTATGCTGCCTTGAAAGCTAGACAAGCACTAATTCATCTAACAAGACTCGTGGTCTGTAGCTCTGACGTAAAATTATTGTGTGAGGTCACAGGGTCGTAGGTCATCGTCCTTTTTCGGGCGTTGGGTGTACAGACGAAGCGTGCTCGGAGCCCCGCCTCTTTTCTGCCAAGCTTTTGGTCTGACTGCCCTGCAGTAAGTAAACATTGTGCTTAACGTCCACAGAAACCATAAGGCTTATTAGGGACGGGGACCGGAGAAGGGGAGGGGGTATGGAGGTGGGGGGGAGAGGTAGATTATATACCTATCACTACACTGTCACCACCAGAATGATTCCTGTATTAAGATGGGCAGCGATGAGAGCCATTTTAATGTTTCAGTAGGAAGTGATGGACAAAGTCACAGGACAGTGTCCACAAACCACAACATTTCTGAAGAGAAAGGAGAGCCGAAGCGGTATCGAACCGAGGTCCTTCCGCTTACCAACCTAACGCCTTACCGCTAGGCCAAACCGGCTCACTGACCGCCCTGCTTGTTCACTGGTGAATTTATGCACAATCGATCGAGTCTGTGTCAGTATTCAAATGAATGTCATTTTCTTCGTTTGAGTGCAGCTCATCATCTCTCGTCATCAGTGAACGTAGGCCGCTGCTTATTTTAAACGGTCGCCCTATATAACCGTACTGATTGACTGGGTGTAAAACAACAAGTTACTTACTTACTGATTTTAAACGTTTTTTTGTTGTTGTTTTTTTAGAAATCACTCTGTCACTCCATTTCTATGCTTTAACTTCTAAGAAAAGCATGACGGCCACCCTCCGGGTTTGTCGTGCAGGATGTCAGTTGTGACGTTCTGATTGGCTGAAGTGCTAGGATGATTGGCAGCCCGGAACCCTCTGACTCTGTTGTGTAGATCTGACGTCCATGTGGTGATTGTCGTTGCAGTGTACAAATAGTAAGGTCGCCGCTGCAGTATTACATTCAAATTCACAAGGTCAAGGGGCAATGAGGGAGAGGCTACGCCACACCCCGAGCATCGCTTTCCGGCACCTTCTGTCGTAAACCAGTGCTGGGAGTTTAAATAGTAAATCAGTAAACATAGTGCTTAACATCCACAGAAACCATAAGGCTTATTAGGGACGGGGAGAAGGGGTAGAGGGGGCAT
>JABMCL010003854.1:197500-215000 GCA_018857735.1 Alviniconcha marisindica | reverse complement strand
TATCCATCTGTATATCAGTCTTTTTTTCCATCTATGTCTTTGTCTGTCTATACGGCAGACTTTGTCTATCTATGCTGCTGTCTTTGTCCCTCTACACGGCAAATGTGTCCGCCCACACAGCAGTCTGTTTCCATATGTACAGCAGACTGTGTCCATCTGTACAGCAGACTGTGTTCATCTGTACAGCAGTCTGTTTCCATATGTACAACAGACTGTGTCCATCTGTACAGCAGACTGTGTCCATCTGTACAGCAGTCTGTTTCCATATGTACAGCAGACTGTGTCCATCTGTACAGCAGTCTGTTTCCATATGTACAACAGACTGTGTCCATCTGTATCTGTACAGCAGACTGTGTCCATCTATACAGCAGTCTTTGTCCATCTGTACGGCAGACTTTGTCCATCTGTACAGCAGTCTTTGTCCACCTGTACAGCAGACTTTGTCCACCTGTACAGCAGTCTTTGTCCATCTGTACGGCAGTCTTTGTCCATCTGTACGGCAGTCTTTGTCCATCTATACGGCAGTCTTTGTCCATCTGTACAGCAGTCTTTGTCCATCTGTACAGCAGACTTTATCCATCTGTACAGCAGACTTTGTCCATCGGTACAGCGGTCTTTGTTGATCTATACAGCAGTCTTTGTATTTCTATACGGCAGTCTTTGTCCACCTATATAGCAGTCTTTGTCCATCTACACAGCAGTCTTTGTCCATCTATACAGCAGTCTTTGTCCATCTGTACAGAGGTCTGCGTCCATCTGTACAGCAGGCTTTATACATATATACGGCAGTGTTTATCCATCTGTACATTAGTCTTATCCCATCTATGTCTTTGCCTATCTATACAGCAGTCCTTGCGAATCTATACAGCAATCTTTGTCCATTTATACAGCAGTCATTGTGCATTAGTTTGGTCTTTTTCTAGATATATTGAGTCTTTGCCCATCTAGACAGCAGACTGCCCATTGTTCCTCTATACATCAGTCCTTGCGAATCTATACAGCAGTCTTTGTTCATCTATACATCAGTCCTTGCGAAACTATACAGTAGTCTTTGTTCGTCTATATATGGCAGTCCTTGCGCATTATTGTGAAGTTTTTTGCCACATGTATAGAGACTTTGTCCATCTATACAGCAGTCCTTGTGCATTTATTTTACGGTCTTTTTCCACGTTATAGAGACTTTGTCCATTTACACAGTAGTCTGATTGCATCTATACAGCAATCATTTTCCATATGTAACCGAGTGTATTGTATGTGTTCCGGGCCATGACCCTTTAATCTTTTCTTTCCCGTCGTCCTTTCCTTTTTGATTGGGTGGGAGTTTTATGGCCCCTATTATCTAAAGTGTTAAAACTTGTGCGCTGGGCCGGCAGCGTCCCTTTTCCCCCCAGTGTCCCTGCAGAGGCAGGTTGTTTGTTTGCTGTTGCGGCCGGTGTTCATGTGTTCATCTCAGGGAGAGCCTACACTGTTTCCTGGTTGGTGTACAAATAAAAGTTATGTTATAGCAACTTCTGACTTGTGACTCTTCATTCATGCTTCCAACCTGCTTCCCTCACACCCCACCCCACTCCCCTACACATATAGAGAGACTTTGTCCGTCTATACAGCAGTCATTGTCAGTCGAGACGTCAGCCGTTGTCCATACGGCGATCAGTCCATGTCCAGATAAACGCCAGACAGCGAAGCCTGGCAACGTTTACCGGCTCGGAGCGCTTGTGAAAACCGATGGCTTCATGTTAGCTGCCGGAAGCTGAGCCGTAAGTGTCTGATATATTAATGAGGCCGTGCTTGCTTAGTGCTGGTCCCATCAGGGAGGCTTGTCTTACGTAGGTGATGTGGAGTTTGGCAGTTTTGTTGTTGTTGTTGTTGTTGTTGGAGGCGAGGGGAGAGGGAGTTTATATACCTATCGTTGCACTGTCGCCACAAGAATGACTTCTTCATTACGATGGACAGCGATGAGACCGTGCTTGCTTAGTGCTGGTCCCATCAGGGAGGCTTGTCTTATGTAGGTGATGTGGAGTTTGGCAGTTTTGTTGTTGTTGTTGTTTTTTTGTTGTTGTTGTTGTTTGTTGTTGTTGTTGTTTGTTGTGTTGTGTGTGTGTGTGTGTGTGTGTGTGTGTGTGTGTGTGTGTGTGTGTGTGTGTGTGTGTGTGTGCGTGTTTTTGTGTGTGTGTGTTTTTTCTTTTTCAGTTTCTAATCCCGCAGTTCGGATCTTTCGACCTGCAGTTACGCAGTGCAGCCAATTATTTATAAAAGCCAGCTTGTGTTTCATTTTGTATCCCCACACACACACTACACACCCACCACCATCTTGCGTCTTCTGCTGTGCGGTGATTCATTGTTTTAACTGCACAGTCTTTAGTTCAAGATGGTATTATCTATGCATTCGAAAAAGCCCATATGCGCTCTACCCTGTCTATCAGAAGTTTCCCCAATGTTGCCTTTGAAACAGTTCCAATGTTTGTCTGACTGACGATGGCTCTCTGTCGTCCTTTCAAGAAAGATCGTCTAGCGCTTTCCTCTTTCCACGCCCCTCTCCCTCTCTCTCTCTCTCTTTAGGAGATCAGTGTTGTGATGTCCATGGCAGGTAGTGTCTCAAGCTCCTCAACAGCTCATGCCTTCCGAGATGCAGACCACTCGTGATGGTTGCTTTGCCCGCCAGTCTGTCTGCTCGGTCACCTTTCCCTTCACTCCGGCATGTCTAGGGCAGTACATCCACAGAAGTTTCCGAAAGTGGCTGTCGAACATTGACACATGCCAGTCTGGGCATAAATCTAGACACATTACTATGAAGCACGACATGTGTGGTGGGGGGCGGGTGGGTGGGGTGGAGGGGGTTTCAGGTAGAATTCGCATAACTAGTCTTGGCAGCATTTGTGTCTTGCCGCTAGGCACATCTATGAAACATGGTGCATGGTTGACATGCATCTGTGACATGGTACATGGTTGTATGATGTACACAGAACTCGCCGAGGCGGCAGCAGTTTCACGTGGCACCAGCCATATAACAACCGAACAGCGCTGTGCGTGCACCACTCCTGTGGATATTCAAAACACGCTATAAAAAGCGACGGTCACTCATTTAGAAACACATGCAACAAAAGCGCAGCGAGTCCTCTCGAGAGCGGAGAATAGCTCTATGTAAAAGCGATCATCAGTCAAATCTTTAAAAAGGGATTCCCACAATACTGTCTACAGAAGGGTCAACTACCCGAGTTTGACCATACGATGAACATGACGAGAGGGGAAGGGCGTCGAGCAGAGTCTTCAAAAGTTGTGATTTATGGACAGTGTCTTTGTGACTTTGCCCCTCATAATTAATGTCTCTCTTCGCTGCCCGTCTTATGCGGGAGTTATTCTGGTGGTGACAGTGTAGTGTTAGGTACAGACTCCCTCCTCCCCCCTCCCCCCTCCCCCTCACCACCTCCTGGATCTGGTCCCACCCAGTGGGGACAACTCGGCGTTGAATCAGTTTAACCAAACCAATAAACACAAGCGATGTGCGATTTAAGCGGGTTTCCGCGGTGAGTGCCTACGGAATATAACTAGATACCACAACGTGTGTGCATTGACTGATAGACACATAGATGGTTAGTTTTTAACAAGATAAGATATGGTAATACTTTATTGTCCTTAAAGGGAAATTTGCTTTGAAACATACCATCAAAAAATGAAGTTAAACGTATGATAATTCAACGTAAGACATACATAAAAAAAGGTGTTTAAACAAATTAAATTATAGCTAAAAACAAGTTAATAATAAAACTTGATAACATATGCGCGCGCTGTAACAGTGAATTAGACAAAACTGTGATTTAGTAAGTTGTGATTTGAACTGGTGTAAAATAATTTTGACTGTGATTCGTCCAGAGGTGACCCTATCCGCTTGACGGACGTTAAAGTCCAAGAATTAACTAACTCACTCACTCACTCACTCCCTAACCCTGGCTCCCTCCTCAGACGTTACCAACGCCGCCTTCTTCTACTTCGTCTGCTGCCTCTTCTGTCGCCCTGACCTACACGGTTCCCTGGGCTAGAGGAAAAACACGCGAGTCTGCCTCGTTTTCTTCTTCAGGCTAAACTTGCTTATACTGTATGTCATATTTTGACACTGCCCGTTTCTTGTTGCCAGACGTGTGCTGTTGGTCCGTGTGCAAATTCGAACTGCTGGAGCTTCGTTGTCACCCGTTTTGAGTCTCGTGACAGAATGATCGAAAGCAGACCGCAAACAACAAATGTATTTTGCAGATAAATAAGGGAGAGTCTCTGTCTGTCTATTTGTCTGTCTGTCTGTCTGTCTGTCTGTCTGTCAGTGTCAACTCCAGGAGTGACTTGGCGCTCGACAGGTTGACCCTCTGAACGCACTGAGATGAAATCTGGTGTGAAGATTCATTGGAACACGAGGGTCCTGTGGTCCTATAGCATGGATAACACTTCTTTCGCTAATCAGCACAATATCGCTAAAGATTATCGAATCGCTATGTGAATAAGTAAGTAAACATGGTGTCCACAGAAACCATAAGGCTTATTAGGGACGGGGAGAACGGGGGGAAGGGGGTATGGAGGCGAGGGGAGAGTGAGTTTATATACCTATCGTTGCACTGTCACCACCAGAATGGCTTCTTCATTACGATGGACAGCGATGAGAGCCATTTCAGTAGGAACTGACGGACAAAGCCACGGGACAGTGTCCACAAACCACAACCTTTTTGAGGAGAAAGGAGAGCCGAAGCGGTATCGAACCGAGGTCCTTCCGCTTACCAGCCTAACGCTTTACCGCTAGGCCAAACCGGCTCATTGCTATGAAGTAAGGAGAACATAATATGAACTTACCTGCACCCTCCTTTTTCCTTTTTTTTTTTATTTTTTTTTATTTTAAATTCCGCTGCTGCAACACAAATATCGTCGAAAATGTGCCACCATTTTTTTTTTATTCTCTGTTTATGTCTCCGTGGAAAGCAGCTTCAGTGCTTCCATGCCAGTGGAAGATCTGGTGGAAGCGAGTATGTTAGATCGGGTGGAAGCGAGTATGTTAGATCGGGTGGAAGCGAGTATGTTGCTAGTAAGAACGTAGGTGATAGCGGTTACTTCGAACAATTCTGGACTTAAAGATCGACTCCAAGGCTGAATCTCAAACAAACAGTCTGAAACAGAAGGAGGCCCAGAACGCATGTACAGAATCAGCACACAAGGGAGTTAATAAGCGATCGAAAGACGCCCCACGAACACAACAAAGACCCGAGTCGCCTACAGTAACTCTCACCTGGCATGCGAGTAAATACAAGATATATAGATGGAGTCTGATGGAGTTTATATAATTATGTCGGATTTACTCGCATGCCAGGTGAGAGCTACTGTACGCGACCCAGGTCTTTGTTGTTGCGTTCTTGTGACGTCTTTCGAGCGCTAATTAACTCCCTTGTGTGTTGAATCTGAATCAGCAAAGTAAACGCCGCTCGCCTTTTTTCGTTTTGCTCTCGCTGCTTATTCGAATAAAAAATAAAAAATAAAAATCTGAAACATGGATGACTGGTAGCGTTCTAAAACAAGATCCAAACACACAAAAAGGGTCCTACCTCGAAAATTCATATGTTGTGTTTTGTCATATTTAAATAAGCTTTCTTTTTAACCTTTTATGTGTTCGAATCCCAAAATAAATACTTACCGCCCCACACTGGATCAAAAATAAATGCATTGCGCGAAAACTTCCTGCGTCGTTAGTCTCTGTGTTCCTTCGTACTGGGATCGTATTGTTTTCAGTGCTAGCTGCTCATAAAGCACACACAATTATTGATTGTATCACACCACTCAAATCAATAAACAATCTGAAGTAACAAAGCTTGCAGCTGGTCATGCTTAACACTCATAGTTCAGGAGCTGTGTGAGAGTCGAGGTGGCCGTCCTGGGCTGTCCGTCCTAACGAGCCTTCTGGTTTCCGTGGACGTAAAGCTATATTGAACCATGCTTCGGCATTGGTCCCAGCTTGTCCCTAATATGTCAACTGACATCTGAGGACATTAAGCATCACTTCATCATCATCATCATCATGCTTAACACCTCGGTTGGAGTAAGTAACTTGGTGTTTTACGACCGTCGGTTGGAGCTGAATTATAAATACAAAAAAGGAGAGAAAGAGGGACTGCTGAAATGACTATTAAACACTACTGAATATTGCAGCGTCCAAAGTTTCAATGGCTAATTGTGCTTCCCGCACCGAGAAACCTATGCTGCATTAATGAAGCAGGGTTCAGAGCACGTCAACAAGTCGATGTGTCGAGTTCACGTCACGGGACAAGCCTACACCTGCGACAGCAGCCACCCTTATTCACAGGGCCCGCCTCTTTCGTACTTGTTCTGCTGTCATTCCTCAAAGGCTTTTCATGTTCAAACTATCTGATCTGGCTTTCAGCTGTGTTCTTTGTAGCTTTGAACTTTGCCGCAAGACCAGTGTCGAATCTGGGAGGGGAAAAAAGAAAAGAAATACGCACTGTCAGAAATAAAGGCTGTAGTCATGCCGGGGCTGAAGATCCCGATGAAACGGTGTCCGAGGAAGAGCCAACGTTAACCCCTTCACTGCCCCAAAGTGTCAAATTTCCGGCCTGAAAAGTGCACACCTGCAGACAGTATATTTGATGGTCCTTTAACAAATCTACTTTCAATACTGTGCATTTTGATAGAAACCCTTTCAAGTGCTTATGCGAAGGTGGCAAAAAAGCTTTAATGGTTTCAAATGTTGGCCCTTTTAGTGGTGGTTTTCTGAGTGACTGCGCGGCATTCATGGCAGTGAAAGGGTTAAGTTTAATGTTTTTGTCAGCTCAAAAACCACGTAAGTAATCATGGTGCTTAACGTCCACAGAAACCGTACGGCTTATTAGGGACGGGGAGAAGGGGGGAAGGGGGTATGGAGGTGGGGGGGAGAGGGAGATTATATATCTATCGCTACACTGTCACCACCACAATGACTTCTGCATTAAGATGGGCAGCGATGAGAGCCATTTTAATGTTTCAGTAGGAAGTGATGGACAAAGTCACAATAAGACAGTGTCCACAAACTACAACCTTTTTGAAGAGAAAGGAGAGCCGAAGCGGTCTCGAACCGAGGTCCTTCCGCTTACCAGCCTAACGCCTTACCGCTAGGCCAAACCGGCTCTCGCTCAAAAACCACGCGTCCGTTGACTCTTTTGTATACAGGCCCTCCGGCCTCCGGCCATGCCTGATCTAGTCCAAGTATTTAACATTCACACGGAGTTTGAACTTGTTCGGTTAAGATCCAAACACATAAATGTTAAAAAGAACGCTGTTTATTATATTACTGAATAATTGAAGTATTTATAAAGCGCAAAACCTGGTCCGTAGAGACTATTCCAAGCGCATAAACACAGCACAGGACACAACACAACATGCGAATTTTCGGTGTAAGCCCCTTTTTCGAGCTACAAAACATTGAACAGTTAAACTGTGAATTTTTTTATGTAGATACTTATCTGCTTTTGGTTGAACTGTTTTGTTATGTTTTTTTGGGCTCCAGTCGGTTCGTGATTTAGCGAGACAGAAAGAGATTGTTTGATTCAACTTTATTTCTCAACGGTGAAGATATTAGCACAAAGGCCGACTCACATATCTACCGTAGATACAGTACTACAAATAACCAAGACATTCACGAGAAAGAGAGAGAGAGAGAGAGAGAGAGAGAGAGAGAGAGAGAGAGAGAAGAGAGAGAGAGAAGCAATATAACTTTCAGTTTCAGCTGTCATGACACTTCAGTGACCCTAACATAAAGTGGCACGAAGGTGTAAAGGACTGTACGCCGTCATACAACTTGTGACACGTATACCACGTGCAGCGTCCCAGAAAATCGCATCGTTAAAGTTCGTGCCTTGGCCATGACACGCATTCACTTTTCTTTTGTTTGCTTGTTTCTTCTCCCCCCCCCCCCCCCCCCCCCCCCATTTTTCTTTTCTTTCTCCACCAGTCTCCAAAGCACGTCATTGCAAGGGCAAGGTCACTGCCGTTTGTGATTAATTATTTTTTATGCATTCTCTGCTAATCGCTCATTGTTGGGAGGGACTTCGCGAGCATCAAGGGGGGTCGGGGTCGCGGGGTTGAGGCGGGAGAAAATGGCTTGTTTTAGGCCAAAGGTCGGGTCACAGGTCTAAAAATGACACAGGGCCCAAATGGTAGAAAATGACATGTGAGTGGAGTACATAGCGCCCGCTTCGCTGTCTTACTGCCGCTTGTCTGACCCCGATGCATACCTCCTAGACCGTTTTGTTTGGACTTAGCTCCCCTGGCGGGGACACGACAGTGATCGTGTGGTTCAGTGGTTGTGACAGCGGGCACTCGCTTCGTCAGTTGCAGCTTTGTTAGTATACCTAACACAAATACAACAGCAAAGACCTGAGTCGCCTACGGTAACTCTCACCTGGCATGCGTGTAAATACAAGGTACATAAACTCCACCAGAGGTACATCGGGGGGTTATATCGGGACTAGGGCACTAGACCATTGCGGTAATCACATGAGGAGGGTGTCCTAATAGTAACTGGATTTTAACGTCCTGTTAGTAACTGGATTTTGATGTCCTGTTAACTGCACAGGGTCACCTCAGGACATTCGTCATAATAAATGAACTGAAACAGGGTCTGATGTCAGCAGTTTGATGGCTCGGTGAAGTGTCGTCAGTGCGATTTACCAAACGTCAAGCTCGCGATAACTGTCTATATCTACGTGTTATACAATATAAGCACACACAAACAGCGTAGTGGGCTATTTCTACAAGACAAGGTTCCAGGCGAGATCAAAAGATCACGAGATCTAGAGGAGGGAGGTGGAGCTGGACCTTCAAGTTAGCCCAGAAGAGATCATGAGTAGGGAGGTGGAGCTGGGCTTCGAATGTTGGACTTCTTTCGCTTCGAGTTGTTCCTCAACAGCAGCGCAACGGACATTGTCCTTGTGACTCTGCCCAAGCACGGCAGTTGAAACAGCAATTGCGCAGTGCACAAGTCGCTGGGCAATGGCGAGGGGACACCGCCTTGACACTTCCATTGTTCTGGCGGCGGTTCACGGTCTCTCCTGTCTTTTTCGGGCGGTGTCCGCGGTCGAGCCTTCACTCTTTCGTCCAGCAAACGGTCAGACGTAGAGGCTGTTTGTGTTGTTGTTGTTGTTTATTGTTACCCCTTTCCTCACAAGATTTCCATCTGACCACCACGTAGGTTTTTTTGTTTTTGTTGTTGTTGCTTTTTTCTTCTTTTTTTACGGGTGGAGTGTGGTCCGTGTTGACCTCTAAGTCCCGCCTCTTTCCTCACAAGCTTCCATCTGACCACTATGTGGCATTTTGTTGACAGGTGAAATTCACGATGGTCGGAGTCAGATTTAATATGGTTTCGATCTGACTGCTGTGTGATACTCACTCTGGTGACTGCTGTGTGGTACTCACTCTGGTGACTGCTGTGTGGTACTCACTCTGGTGACTGCTGTGGGGTACTCACTCTGGTGACTGCTGTGTGATACTCACTCTGGTGACTGCTGTGTGGTACTCACTCTGGTGACTGCTGTGTGGTACTCACTCTGTTGACTGCTGTGTGAGACTCACTCTGTTGACTGCTGTGTGATACTCACTCTGTTGACTGCTGTGTGATACTCACTCTGTTGACTGCTGTGTGATACTCTGTTGACTGCTGTGTGATACTCTGCTGACTGCTGTGTGATACTCACTCTGTTGACTGCTGTGTGATACTCTGCTGACTGCTGTGTGATACTCACTCTGTTGACTTCTGTGTGATACTCTGCTGACTGCTGTGTGATACTCACTCTGTTGACTGCTGTGTGGTACTCACTCTGTTGACTGCTGTGTGATACTCACTCTGTTGACTGCTGTGTGATACTCACTCTGTTGACTGCTGTGTGATACTCACTCTGTTGACTGCTGTGTGATACTCATTCTGCTGACTGCTGTGTGATACTCTGTTGACTGCTGTGTGATACTCACTCTGCTGACTGCTGTGTGATACTCACTCTGATGACTGCTGTGTGATACTCACTCTGTTGACTGCTGTGTGATACTCACTCTGTGACTGCTGTGTGATACTCACTCTGTTGACTGCTGTGTGATACTACTCTGTGACTGCTGTGTGATACTCACTCTGCTGACTGCTGTGTGATACTCACTCTGCTGACTGCTGTGTGATACTCACTCTGCTGACTGCTGTGTGATACTCTGTTGACTGCTGTGTGATACTCTGCTGACTGCTGTGTGATACTCTGCTGACTGCTGTGTGATACTCACTTTGTTGACTGCGGTGTGATACTCACTCTGTTGACTGCTGTGTGATACTACTCTGTTGACTGCTGTGTGATACTCACTCTGTTGACTGCTGTGTGATACTCACTCTGTTGACTGCTGTGTGATACTCACTCTGTTGACTGCTGTGTGATACTCACTCTGCTGACTGCTGTGTGATACTCACTCTGTTGACTGCTGTGTGATACTCACTCTGTTGACTGCTGTGTGATACTCACTCTGCTGACTGCTGTGTGATACTCACTCTGCTGACTGCTGTGTGATACTCACACTGGTGACTGCTGTGTGGTACTCACTCTGTTGACTGCTGTGTGATACTCTGTTGACTGCTGTGTGATACTCTGCTGACTGCTGTGTGATACTCTGTTGACTGCTGTGTGATACTCACTCTGTTGACTGCTGTGTGATACTCACTCTGTGACTGCTGTGTGATACTCACTCTGTTGACTGCTGTGTGATACTCACTCTGTTGACTGCTGCGTGATACTCTGCTGACTGCTGTGTGATACTCACTCTGTTGACTGCTGTGTGATACTCACTCTGCTGACTGCTGTGTGATACTCACTCTGTTGACTGCTGTGTGATACTCTGCTGACAGCTGTGTGATACTCTGTTGACTGCTGTGTGATACTCACTCTGTTGACTGCTGTGTGATACTCACTCTGCTGACTGCTGTGTGATACTCTGTGACTGCTGTGTGATACTCTGTTGACTGCTGTGTGATACTCACTCTGTTGACTTCTGTGTGATACTCACTCTGCTGACTGCTGTGTGATACTCACTCTGTTGACTGCTGGGTGATACTCTGCTGACTGCTGTGTGATACTCTGCGTGATACTCTGTTGACTGCTGTGTGATACTCACTCTGTTGACTGCTGTGTGATACTCTGTTGACTGCTGTGTGATACTCTGTTGACTGCTGAGTGATACTCACTCTGCTGACTGCTGTGACGCACGATGATCCGAGTTTGAGTCAGCGTTCAGATTCCGCTTCGGCTCTCCTCGCTCTTCAAAAAGGTTGTGGTCTGTGGACACTGTCTTGTGGCTTTGTCCTTCGCAATTAACGAAACATTAGAATGTCCCTCATCGCTGCCCACTCTTAATGCGGGAATCATTCAGGTGGTGACAGTGGAGTGTTAGGTACAGTCTCCCTCTTCCCCCCACCTCCTGGGATCTCGGTCCCCGCCAGTACCTCTTCGGAGACAATTCGGCGTTAAACAAGTTGCACGGCAGCTTAATTCTCCCCTTATCAGTGAAGGGGCGCCATGACGTATGTTTGAGGTGGTGCTCGAACTCCTTCGTCTTTCGTTGCCTCGGGATATTTCAGCTTGCGAAGAAAACATGTCAATCACCCTTCGGGGTTTTCGCGCGGAATATTAAATGTGATGTTCCGATTGGCTGAAGGTTTCGAGTGACTGGCAGTCCGGAGACCTCTTTTAACGACGCTGTGCCATGCTATTCGGGGAACAGAGGTCAGGAGCTGTGTGAAAGTCGAGGTGGACGTCCTGGGCTACCGTCCATAATAAGCCTACGGTTTCTGTGGACGTCAAGCAACACTTCAACAACAACAACATCAACAGCAAGCTATTCGGTTTGGAGTGTTTTTCTTCGATTTGCAAGAGTTAGCGGCTATGGGGTTTTTCCAAACAAAACAATGAAAGAAAATAATGTAACACAAGCAATAAGAAGTTCTGGACATAGCACATAAAACTGCGTTACTCGCATCTAAGGCAGTTTAAAAAATTAAAAAAATAAAAAAGTGGGGTGGGTGGTTGAGAAAAGCATTACTTTGAATGGGCCAGTAAGGTAGATATCAGAACAAAGAAAGAATTTCTGGCAGAGGAGATATTAAAAAAAGGAGACATGTCTGGCAGTGGGCGAAGCATGCATGGCTATATTCTGACTTACGCCAGGCTTTCACAGCTCTGGTTTCTCAACAGATGGGGCCCCGATTTTTGCGTCCGCGGTACTCCCACTGTGTAAGTATAACAAACGTACAGTTTACACAATAACCCTATTTACGATAGCACCTTTTACCATTAATTTTGTATAATCTGCTTTAATACTTTAATGCCAGGGGAAAGTAAACCTGTGCATGCCTGTGCCATGGTTTAGTGACTTGGCAAGGTGCTGATTGAAAACTGATTATTAAATCAAAAGGAGAAAAGTTTTAATTTTTTGTATGGTTCATTCAGTTACCTTTTATAAGTGGTGCCATAATCGGTAAGAAAACTGGAAGCACACAGTTTATGGAGAACTGACTATTCTGTCTGGGCAAGTAATTAAGTTGGTGTTTTACGCCCAGTCAACCATTACGGTTATATCAGGGCGACTGTCTGGGCAAAACGGCAGGGTTAAAAAGTGCAAGTTCTGAAGCTGCGTTGAAAGCCTTCACGGTGATACAGTAAGTAATACAGTAAAGATCAATAAACACGTCACGAAGTTGCCCAGGACAATAACGCTGGTGTCGGAGCTCCAAAACTAGACTAACCAAAGCTGGCGCGGAGAGCATAACTTACCATGGCGAGCATGTGGACAGGATAAGTTGGGAGGAGGGTTGTCGCCCCTGATGCATGGGCGGTGACTGCAGTGTGCTTCGTATACAAGTAGCAGACGACAGTTTTCTGTGCAGCTCCTGCGGCGTTGTTGTTGTTTGCTGTGTCATGCAGCGCAAATCTGGATTTGTGGCGGTCGTAGGACCCTGCTTGGAAGGTCCCCGCACGTAGGAGTGCACTCACTCGTGTCAGACTTCGAAGTGACGGTGCGTGAAGAGACGGGCTGGGTGGGGAACGAAGCAAACCGCTGTGTACACCGTCTCGTCTTTGTACACGACTTTCATTTTGCCGAGGTCTTCAGCTTTCCGTTGGTGTTTGGCTGGATTTAATTTCTGAGCGAGATTGAACGGGGCAGACAGCGAAAACCACCTCGTCTTAGTACACGACTTTCAACTTTTAGCTGGTGTTTGGCTGGATTTAATTTCTGAGCGCATTTGAACGGGGCAAACAAGGAACACCGGCTCGTTTTTGGTACACCACTTTCATATTGCTGAGGTCTTCAACTTCCCGCTGGAGCTGTGTGAAAGTCGAGGTGGACGTCCTGGGCTCCCGTCCCTGATAAACCTACGGTTTCTGTGGACGTAAAGCAACACTCCAACCAACCAACCATCCCGCTGGTGTTTGATTGGACTTAATTTCTGCGTGAGATTGCCATCAGTGCAACAGAGGCGTTCACAGGAGGGAAATCTGTTTATAAAACGGGTTTCTGGTTGCGGAAAGTGAAGTATTTTCAGTGACTGTGTTTAATCGTTTTAGAACTAGTCAATGAACTTGGTATGACGGTGAAGATGTTTCTGTGATGCGAGTTATTCATCGCAGGAAACTTCTTGTTGAAATCCAAATAGGGCTAAAACCGGTGCAGTGCGACCGACACTGTTATTTGTCAAAGACAAAGTTAGATCTTCAACAAGATTATACTTAGGCCAGAAAGCTCACGTTTTGCTCGGTTTTTGTTTGTTTGTCTGTTTGCTTTTTTTGCTTCTGTTAGTCTTGTTTTGGTGCCTGCAACTGTGTGTAAACATATATAAATGTGTGAGAAGCAGAGTTTCGTCTCAGACAGAAATCCACATTCCAACTGACAGAGTGATACTTAGGGTAAGTTTTGTGTGCTTCGAGACTTCTGGGTGTGTTTAAAATAAACGACACAGTAACTTCTGAATGGCTTTTGACCAAACAGTCGGAATATATCACAACTCGCGATTGGCTTGAACAGAAAAAGTCAGGAGTAGCCAATAATAAAACATCGAGCATTGAAGACCTGAGACAGAGCCAGCTTGGACGTTTCAGTCATTTGGTCACACTGATGGTGATACGTCCGGCGAACGTCTTCCGACTGATACAGCAACAGTATCAACGTTTCTCCTCCGGAAACCATGGCAACGGGGTTGTTTTCGGAGAGTCCTGTTAGGGCGCAGCGGTCAGTGGCAGCGAGTCTTGGACTAAGCTGCCTGGTGGCGGTGCTGTCGCTGTCGGCAGTGGTGGCTTCCCAAGACCAGCCGGAAAGCGACAGCAACATGGTGGTTCCAGCTTCACGTCACAATGACGTAAGTTTCCCACGCAACGATGTCTTACAAGCAAATCATTAGCCTCTTCACTGCCCCAGCCTGTAGAATTTCCGGGATGAAAGATGCACGGATGCGCCTGCAACCAGTATATCTTTCGCTGCTGTAACATCTACTTTCAGTGCTGTGTGTTTCGATGAAAATTATTTCACATGCTAGTGCGAAAAAGAAGACAGAAAAACAGTTAAGGGTTTCAAATTTTGCACTTTTATTGGTCGTTTTTAAGTGACATCATGGCAGTGAAGGGGTTAAGTAATGGTCTGGAAGGGAATGAGTTCCACGTCACAGTGACGTAAGTCTTCCCTCTCCATGACGTTTAAATACAAGCAAATGAGTAAGTACTGGTCTGGAAGAGAATGAGCTAATTCTACGTCACAATGACGTAAGTCTTCCCTCTCCATGACGTTTAAATACAAGCAAATGAGTAAGTACTGGTCTGGAAGAGAATGAGCTAATTCTACGTCACAATGACGTAAGTCTTCCCTCTCCATGACGTTTAAATACAAGCAAATGAGTAAGTACTGGTCTGGAAGAGAATGAGCTAATTCTACGTCACAGTGACGTAAGTCTTTCCTCAGTGACGTTTAAATACAAGCAAATGAGTAAGTACTGGTCTGGAAGAGAATGAACCAGTTCCACGTCTTCCCTCTCAGTGACATATAAATAAAAGAAGAAGAAAAAAAACAGTCGGTAAGTAATGGTCTGGAACAGAATGATCCTGTTCCGCATCACAATGACGTCTTGCTTCTCAATGAAGTTTTTGTACACTTGTTTTATCGAATGTGTTGTGTGTGTGTGTGGGGGGGGGGGGGGGGGGGGGGGCGGTCCGCGCGCGCGCCCGCGTGTGTGTGTGTGTGTGTTGGGTGTGTGTGTGTGTCTGTGTGTGTGTGTGTGTGTGTGTGTGTGTGTGTGTGTGTGTGTGTGTGTGTGTGTGTGTGTGCGTTGGGGGTGTGTGTTAGTGTGTGTGTTTGTTGGTGTGTGTGTGTTTTGTTGGTGTGTGTGTTGGTGTGATGAATGGGGTCCGGAACTGTATGTGTGGTGTACACGTATATTTCTCCCACGAAGTAAACCACCACTGAGGCTGTCTACCTTGACAGACTAAGAGGCGTGAAAAATTGGCCACACAATTAGTATGACTCCGTTGCTTTTTTGTTTACTGTCCACAACCCGCCCGCTGACGTTCTAAAGCAGCAGAGTACAAGTAGACCGTAACAGGGCTATCATCCGCTTAACAACCGTCGGCTAACGGATGGACGCTGTTGTTGTTTTTTGCTCTTGTGACCTTGGCCAGCAAATGAGGGCTTAGTTTCTTTGTTTTTTTAATTTATCCAATGTTTTCAGAATTTTCTGGTTTAAATTGCTCCCCCAAAATGGGTCGTTGTCATAGTCGTCGTCGTCTTTGTTGTTGTTGTTGGTGGTGGTGGTGGTGGTGGTGGTGATGGTGTGTGTGTGTGTGTGTGTGTGTGTGTTTGTGTCTGTCTGTCTGTTTTTGTGTTTCTGTGTGCGTGTGCGTGCGTGTGTGTGTGTGTGTGTGTGTGTGTGTGTGTGTGTGTGTGTGTGTGTGTGTGTGTGTGTGTGTTATCGTGTTCATCTGTCTGCTTCACGAAGCATATATATATACACACACACACACACACACACACACACACACACACACACACACACACACACACACACATGATTCAGTTTGCAGTTTCCTATAGCGCTCCTCTGTTTCTATAATTATATATGATTTAGTTTTGCTGGGTTTTCCACTATTTCTTTCACTAAGTCTATAATTATATATGATTTAGTTTTGCTGGGTCTTCCACTATTTCTTTCACTAAGTCTACAATTATGTATGATTTAGTTTTGCTGGGTTCTTCTCTGTCTCTTTCACCAAGTCTATAATTATGTACGATTTTATTTTGCTGGTTTTCCTCTCTCACTAAATCTATAATTATATATGATTTAGTTTTGCTGGATTTTCCTCTGTCTCTTTGACGAAGTCTATAATTATGTATGATTTAATTTTGCTGGGTTTTCCTGTCTCTTTCACTAAATCTATATTTATATATGATTTAGTTTTGCTGGATTTTCCTCTGTCTCTTTGACGAAATCTATAATTATGTATGATTTAATTTTGCTGGGTTTTCCTGTCTCTTTCACTAAATCTATAATTATATATGATTTAGTTTTGCTGGATTTTCCTCTGTCTCTTTGACGAAGTCTATAATTATGTATGATTTAATTTTGCTGGGTTTTCCTGTCTCTTTCACTAAATCTATAGTTATATATGATTTAGTTTTGCTGGATTTTCCTCTGTCTCTTTGACGAAGTCTATAATTATGTATGATTTAATTTTGCTGGGTTTTCCTGTCTCTTTCACTAAGTCTATAATTACATATGATTTAGTTTTGTTGGGATTTCTGTTGCTGGATCAGGGAGTGTAGCCTGTCTGGTCTGGTGCGGGATTTCCCGCGTTATGTTCGTGTTTTACCTGACTCCGCAGATGTGGAATTGGGTGCAGTTTTAGACACGACAAAGAGTTTTAATTGTATGTTAACTCATAGTGGTGCTTTGCCCTCATATAACCGTCATGGTTGATTGGGCGTTAAAAATCGATTATCTGTATATAGTGGTGGTTGACTGGGCGTTAGAAATTTATTACATGTCTTACAGTGGTTCTTACTGGTCCTGATGTGACACTGTGCGGTTGACAGAACGTCACAATCCAATAGCTAACTCACTGACTACCAAGTATAGGCGGCAGTTCTCTTGTAACTAAGTGGATTCTCTGGGACGGGTAGAGATTCTAAAAGGAAGGTTCAGCTCAGACGGAAGTTTTTTGTCCGTTTTTTTTTTTCTTTCTTTTTTTCTTTTTTGTTATTGCAATTAAACTCGGAGACGAAAAAATCAAAAAGACGTTCAGCTCAATTCAGTTCCGTTCAAGATGGTATCTGTGCACTCGGAAAAGCCCATATGCGCTCCACCCCGTCTCTCAGAAGTTCCCCCAACGTTGCCTTTGAAACGATTCCACTGTTCGTCTGACTGATGATGGCCCTCTCTCGTCCTTTTAAGGAAGATCGTCTAGCACTTCCTCTT
>JABMCL010003854.1:175000-182500 GCA_018857735.1 Alviniconcha marisindica | reverse complement strand
TCTCTCCTCTCTCTCGTCTCTCTCATCTCTCTCTCTCTCTCTCTTCCCCCCTCCCCCTCACCCAAAGCCCCTACTCTGTGACCGGACAATGAGCTGATTCTGGCTGTGCTTGTTGCTGGTGGGGCGGTCAGTACTTCGCCCGGAGTCCAGAGTTGACCACCCTGCGGACAAATGACCCCCACTTCCAGGATGTCATCGGCAGGGCGGAGGTACCCGCTGTCAGCGATGCTGAGGCCGTCATGCTCATGTACGGCTGTGGAGGTCAGTCAGTCATGTAGTCAGTTAAATAGTCAGTAGGTCAGTTAATCAGTCGGTCAGTAAACTGGTTAGTCCAGCAGCCAACTAGTGGGTCATTCTGAGGCCGCCATGCTCATCTACGGCTGTGGAGGTCAGTCAGTCATGTAGTCAGTTAAATAGTCAGTAGGTCAGTTAATCAGTCGGTCAGTAAACTGGTTAGTCCAGCAGCCAACTAGTGGGTCATTCGGAGGCCGCCATGCCCATGTACGACTGTGGAGGTCAGTCAGTCATGTAGTCAGTTAAATAGTCAGTAGGTCAGTTAATCAGTTGGTCAGTAAACTGGTTAGTCAATCAGCCAGCTAGTCATTCTGAGGCCGCCATGCTCATGTACGACTGTGGAGGTCGGTCAGTCATGTAGTCAGTCAGTCAAATATGTAGTCGTTCGGTCAGTTAATCAGTCGGTCAAGTAAACTAGTTAGTAGGCCAGTTAATCAGTACGTCAGTAAACTAGTTAGTCATTCTGAGGCCGTCATACTCATTTACGGCTGTGGAGGTCAGTCAGTCAAATAGTTAGTCATTCTGTCAGTTAATCAGTCCGTCAGTAAACTACTTAGTCTATCATCCAACTAGTAGGTCATTCTGAGGCCCTCATATTCATGTACGTCTGTGGAGGTCAGTCAGGCCCTTAGCCAAATAGTCCTTCGGTCAGTTAATCAGTCCGTCACTAAACTAGTTAGTCAGTCAGCCAACTAGTAAGCAAGGTCATTCTGAAGCCGTCATGTTCATGTATGACTTCGGGGGTCAGTAGGGCTATTAGTCATTGAACTAATTAGTTAGTTAGCCAATTAATCAATAAACTGTTTCGTCTGTCAGCCAGCTGGTGTCATTCTGAAACCGTCATAATCTTGTACGGGTTTTGAGGTCAGTCGCCGGACTGCTAGTGATTAAATTAGGTAGTCACAGAATTGATTACATGATCAGTCAACTAGTCAGTTATTTAATCGGTAAGTCAGTCAGTTAACCAGTAAGTCGGTGAAACAGTTGCTTCTTCAACGACTATTAGGTCGGCCGGTTATTGAGGTCAATGTCAGACGTGCGTCTGTCTTTCGTGAAAATAACGCCTCTCTCTCTCTCTCTCTCTCTCTCTCTCTCTCTCTCTCTCCTCTCTCTCTCTCTCTCTCTCTCTCTCTCTCTCTCCACCATCACCACCACCACTCATTCACTGGCTAAGCCACGCGGTTGTAATCTGTCAGACCAGCGAAGTGGAAACACCTTTGATGTTGGCCGTGAAGGTTAGACAGGCGATGTTTCGTGCATACCAAACTGGCTGGCGCGCGGAAAAAATGGTTGTTGTATATCGCTCTGTCGGGTGTTTTAGCACGTTTGTTGCTGTTATTGTTTTGGGTTCTTTGCTCTTGTTGTTCGGGTTTTTTGTTTTGTTTGTTTATTTTCTTTGGTGTGTATTGGTGTGCGTGTGTTCTCTTTCTCTGTCTGTCTGTCTGTCTGTCTGTCTGTCTGTCTCTCTCTCTCTCTCTCTCTCTCTCTCTCTCTCTCTCTCTCTCTCTCTCTCTCTCTCTCTCTCTCTCTCTCTCTCTCTCTCTCTCTCTCTCTCTCCCCCCCCCCCCCCCCCCCCACCCCGTGTCAAGTCAGTTATCGACAGGTCGCATTTTAGGAGCGCACGTCAGAGTTGTTGTTTTTAGCTTGTTTCAGTGATAAATTGCACAGTTCAGTCTGATTTCACAGGTTTTTTTTTTGTTTTGTTTTGTTTTCTAATCAAAAGTAAAACCAGGGACAAATATGTACGCCGTTTATATTTCTGTTGCCAACACTAAACCATGTGTATGTATTAGCAAATGTACCGTATTACGAACACGTCTGTTTTTATTTCATGTTGTTGTTGCTTGTTAGTTTGCTTGTTTATTCACTTAGAAAATGTTGGAGAATGTTGTAAAGCGTGGTGACTTTGTGTACACCAGAGAATAGCTCTATACAAACGTTATCCATTATTATTATTATTATTATTTATCTGTATCGGCGAAACTGAGATCAAAAGCACGTGTGTATCGCGTTTTGCGCCTCCGTCTTTGTCCTTGAGTGCCGGATGTGTGTGTGTGTGTTTCTATCCCGCTGCAGCCACAACACAGAACCGTCTGCCGGACGCCACGTGCGAGATGTTCAAACGGACTGGCGAGTGCGAGGGTCACAACAAGGAAACCATTCGACCTCTGTGCCTCAGATCCTGCCAGCTGCGCCATCAGGGACTCCAAAGTCACGTGGGGGCGTTTCAGCCAATCAGAACGACTCCGCGTGTCAGCTCCACCCTCCGCAAGACGCACGTGCCATTCTGGGACCAGAGCGCGAACGTGATTGGCCAGACGCTGGGCTTGCGTATCGCCGACACGCTGATATCCCCGATAACAACCTTCTCTGGCCCCGGCCACCAACCGCCCCGGGCGGCGCCGTCGCTGAAACGAGCCAGCACGCTGTTCGGCAACATCCCCAGGGGCCAGGGCGCCAGTCTGCTCAGCTTGAGGCAACAGCAGCAGGAGCGGCAGCAACAGCTACAACGACGGTTGTCTTCGGCGGGAGTGTCCAAGTGGATTCCTCCGACAACCAAGGCTAGGTGAGTCGCTGGTTGTCGCGTGGCTCGGTGGGTTGTGTGTGTGTGTGGGGGGGGGGGGGGGGTTGTGTGTGTGTGTATGTGTTGTTATTGTTGTTGTTGTTTTGTGTGTGTGTGTGTGTGTGTGTGCGTGCGTGTGTATGTTGTGTGTGTGCGTGTGTGTGTGTGTGTGTGTGTGTGTGTGTGTGTGTGTGTGTGTGTGTGTGTGTGTGTGTGTGTGTGTGTGTGTGTGTGTCTGTGCGTGCGTGTGCGTGCGTTCGTGCGTGCATGCGTGCGTTCATGTGCGTGCGTGCGTGTGTGTGTTTGCGTTGTATACCTTTTTTTGTATTTTTTCGCTATTGACAACTGTTTGATGCCGGGATGATGTAAAAGTGTGCCCTTAAGGTGATGGCACATGTTGACATTTCAGGGCCGCAGCACCGACCTGATGACACATTCAGACCACAAAACGGATGTTGTAGCAATGGCTCACGATAAATATTTCACGAATCTTGTAGTGACAACACATGATACTTCAGGTCCACGACACGGACCCTGTTGTAACGACCCATTTCCATGTTTCAGAGCCACAGCACTTGTGCAACAAAAATTAACGACCCATTTCCATGTTTCCGGGCCACGACACCTTGTGTAACGACCCACTTTCATGTTTGAGGACCACAGCACGGACCTTGTGTAACGACCCATTTTCCATATTTCAGGGCCATAGCACGGACCTTGACCTTGTGCTAACGCCTCATTTCCATGTTTCAGGGCCACAACACGGACCTTGACCTTGTAGTAACGCCCCATTTCCATGTTTCAGGGCCACAACACGGCCCTTCGGGTCGACGAGAGGAGCCATTCACTTCCGGTTTGTCCCCGGTCCCAACCAGCTGCCCGTGTGGCTGCGTTCACGCGCCCAGGCGCCCGCCCGCTTGCCCCAGAGGCAGAAAGCCGCCCAGGTCCCCAGGCGGAAAACCGCCACAGTGGAGAGGGGGCCGGGGGCGGAAGGAGGAGGGGCCAGGGAGGTTTCCATGGCAGCCCACAACATGAAGGCGTTGTCGCCGGAAGCGCTGCCGGAGTCTCCGGTCAGACCCTCGGCACGGGTTTCCCAGGGAGCCCCGTCCTTCCACCAGCAGCACCACCAGCAACAGCAGCAGCAGCAGCAGCAGGACCGTGTCCGGTACTCCTACGACACGCCGCAGCACCTGGGGCTCCTGCAATCCATGCTGTCCCAGACTCTGCCCTCGGAGTCCCCGCAGCAAGGCGCGCACACCAGGCGGCCAGTCCACCGCCCCCCCTACACCCACTCCTTCCCCCACTCCCAACTGCCCCCAGCCCACACCCACACCCACAGCAACAGCCACCCGTACTCACACGACCAAAATCCTCCGCCAAGCCCTTACACCTCCGTTCAAATCCAGTCCGCGTACCACTCGGCCCACCAGCCCCCTACGTCCCCGCCGGCGACGGTGGGGGGCTTGCTGGAGACGAGCCGGAACGACGGTTGGGGGGCCCAGGGCTCTCCAGGCGCGGCGCATGCGCAGAACTTTGGCGCTCTTCCGGCCCACTCCCCGGAAGGTTGGTCCATCCGAGCGGAGCAGGCCAGGAGGGAGGGGGGGTTCCAGGCGTTCAGGGATTCGAACAGCCACTCGAGAGGGTCGGGGCCGGTCATGCACCCGCTGGGGTCGTCGCTCGGGCCGGACTCGCAACGGTATTTCGTCACGTAGAGGCTCGTGGGCATTGCGGCAGGGCCCCGGACACGGTCACTTTACTCTTTCGGTGTAGCTCAGTGTTGTGGCCGTGGAAACAAACATTTCGGGTGGTGGGAAGGTCAGTTTAGCTCCGGCCAACTGTATAAGCAAAACCAAAATCAAAAACCAAAACCAAAAACTGTATAAGCAAGACCAAAATCGGTTTTGTTTGCTGTTTTTTGTTTTTTTGTTTTTTGTTTGGGGGGTATTGTTTTCTCTTTTTCTTTTGCTTGTTTGGGGGGTTTGTTATGTTGTTGAATATTGTTGTTATTCTCGTTTAGGTTTTTGTTTTACTTTTTTTGTTATTTCTTTGGTGTTTTTTAATAGTTTGTTTGTTTTGTTGTCGTTGTTGTTGTTTTTATTGTTGGGCTTTCGTTGGTTATTGTTGGGTTCATCGTTGGATTTTTGCTTGTTTGTTTGTTTGGTTTGGTTTGGTTTTAATGTTGTTGTTTTAATTCCCCAAATACGAATACAATTTCTGGGGATAAAACAGATTACTTAACCGATCTGAATCAGTTTATGCCCAAACAAAAACGCTGGAAGAGATGACTTGAAAGTGTCCCACGAATGTGGTGAATCTTTTAACTCTCGAGAAAAAGAATACAATGTTTTATTCCTTTTGTCAGCTAAAACTTTGGTCTGAGTAAATCTGACAGACGCGTGTGCTCGTCTGATATTACGAGTGCGCTGCGCTTTCACACAAATAACAAGAATCAATAAAAACAAATGTTTCCAAGGGTTCCTAACTCGCCTTAATTCATTCTGTGTGCTGCGGTTGACGGTTGGCCACTTACACACACACACACACACACACACACACACACACACACACACACACACACACACACACACACACACAAACAAACAAACAAAAGGCACGCACACATGCAAACACACACACAAACATGTACGCACACACGCACACGCTAACAACAAAAGCCCAACCACCATGAATATTAACAACACGCAAAGACAAGACACACATACACACGCGCGCGCGCACGCACGCGCATACACACACACACACACACACACACACACACACACACACACACACACACACACACACACACACACACACACACACACACACAGCACGCACGCACGCACGCACGCACACACCTCTATACTTGTCCATCATCCTACCTCCTTCACCCTGACAATGTCCGTCATCCTATCTCCTTCACCCTGACAATGTCCGTCATCCTATCTCCTTCACCCTGACAATGTCCATCACCCTATCTCCTTCACCCTGACAATGTCCATCATCCTATCTCCTTCACCCTGACAATGTCCATCATCTTATCTCCTTCACCCTGACAATGTCAATCATCTTATCTCCTTCACCCTGACAATGTCCGTCACCCTATCTCCTTCACCCTGACAATGTCCATCATCTTATCTCCTTCACCCTGACAATGTCAATCATCTTATCTCCTTCACCCTGACAATGTCCATCGTCTGATTTCCATCACCCAGACAACGCCCGTCATGATATCCCCATCACCATGACAATGTCCGTCATCATATCCCCTTCACCCTGACGATGTCCATCATCTGATCTCCTTCACCCATGCGATGTCCGTCATCTGATCTCCTTCACCCTGTCCGTCATCTCCTTCACCTTGACAATGCCCATCATATCTCCTTCACCCATGCGATGTCCGTCATCTGATCTCCTTCACCCTGAAAATGTCCATTATCCTATCTCCTTCACCCTAACAATGTCCATTATCCTATCTCCTTCACCCTGACAATGTCCATTATCCTATCTCCTTCACCCAGCATGTCCATTATCCCATCTCCTTCACCCAGACAATGTCCATTATCCTATCTCCTTACCCTGACAATGTCCATTATCCTATCTCCTTCACCCTGACAATGTCCATTATCCTATCTCCTTCACCCAGACAATGTCCATTCATCTCCTTCACCCAGGCAATGTCCATTATCTATCTCCTTCACCGTGGCAATGTCCATATCTTATCTCCTTCACCCAGACAATGTCCATTATCTCTTCACCCAGGAAATGTCCGTCATCTGATTCTTCACGTGGCAATGTCCGTAGTGAGTTTTCTGCTCCCTGAAGTCATGGCGAGTTTGCCTGTCGCCTCACACATGATGGTCGGTCAGCATCAGCCTGCACCCATGGTCACGGTCGGGCATCAGTGCTCACATGGGGTCAGTAGATCAGTGCCATGTGGTTCAGTGGCACAGGCATGGGGTCAGGTCAGGATCAGTGCACACATGGTAGGTCAGGCATCAGTGCAATGGGTCAGGTCAGGCATCAGTGCACATGGTCAGTGGCTGTGCACACATGGTCAGGTCAGGCATCAGTGCACACATGGGAGTCAGGTCAGGCATCAGTGCACAGCGCACACATGGGGTCAGGTCAGGCATCAGTACGCACGTGAGGTCAGGTCAGGCATCAGTGCACACATGGAGCCAGGTCAGGCATCAGTGCACAATGCACACATGAGGTCAGGTCAGGCATCAGTGCACACATGGGGTCAGGTCAGGCATCAGTCCACATGAGGTCAGGCAGGCTCAGGCACACATGGGGTCAGGTCAGGCATCAGTGCACACATGGGGTCAGGTCAGGCATCAGTGCACACATGGGGTCAGGTCAGGCATCAGTGCACACATGAGGTCAGGATCAGGCATCAGTGCACACATGGGGTCAGGTCAGGCATCAGTGCACACATGGGGTCAGGACAGGCATCAGTGCACACATGGGTTAGGTCAGGGATCAGTGCACACATGAGGTTATGTCAGGCATTAGTGCACAGTGCACACATTGGTTCAGGTCAGGGATCAGTGCACATATGAGGTCAGGTCAGGCATCAGTGCACAGGGCACACATGGGGTCAGGTCAGGGATCAGTGCACACATGAGGTCAGGTCAGGC
>JABMCL010003854.1:167500-170000 GCA_018857735.1 Alviniconcha marisindica | reverse complement strand
ATCCTGAAACTCATTCGCGAGTCAAAGTCAACCACAGCGACCGTAGACCCGGCTCCAACCAAACTCGTTCTTGAATTCACTGACGTTCTTCTGCCTGTGTTTCAGAAAATAGTCAATCTGAGTCTCGCATCTGGCACTGTGCCAATTGCTTTCAAAAAAGCAGTGGTTAAACCATTGATAAAAAAGCCAAGGGTCCTCGGTAACTATCATCCGGTGTCCAACGTACCCTATTTGTCCAAGATCCTTGAGAGAGCGGTTGCCGACCAGCTGCAGGCACACCTCGACACAAACGGTTTGCATGTCAAGTTTCAGTCGGCGTACAGACGTGGTCATAGCACCGAGACGGCCCTCCTTCGCATACTTAACGATTTGTTGGTAATGACTGATGGAGGAAACAATGCTCTTCTTGTGTTGCTCGATCTGAGTGCTGCCTTTGACACTCTCGATCACACGTTGCTCCTCCAGAGACTTCATGCAGAAATCGGCTTGGAGGGTTCCGCTCTTGATTGGTTCTCATCATACTTGTCATGCAGGTCACAGCAAGTCCTTGTAGGGCATGCCCTTTCAGCAGAAACCCCCCTTCTTTGTGGCGTTTCGCAGGGATCGGTGCACGGTCCTCTTCTCTTTTCTCTTTACGCTAGGCAGTTGGCAGACCTTATTGATAAGTTCTGCATAGACTATCACTTTTTTGCCGACGATTCCGAACTGTACTCGTGCCTACCAACTGAACCTGTGTCTGCGCTGAGTGCGTTGAGAAATGTTGAGTCGTGCTGTCGACAGATAAAAATATGGATGACGAAAAACAAACTGAAACTCAATGAGCAAAAAACTGAAGTACTCCTCTGTGGACCATCATCTAGAAGAGAAACTGTCCCTGTTGACTGCCTTTCAGTTGGCGAAGCGTCCATTCCGTTCTCCAACGTGGTGAAAACACTTGGAGTAACTTTGGACGCTGAGCTTTCCATGGAACAACATGTCTCAGCCGTTGTCAGATCTTGTTTTTTCCACATCAGATCTCTGAGTAAAGTCCGTCCATACATCACCTACAAAGCTGCAAGCAGCATTGCTGTCTGTCTGATTTTGTCAAAGCTTGACTACTGCAATAGCCTTCTGTCGGGACTGCCCCAAAACAGATTAAACGTCTACAGGCAGTGCAAAATGCTGCTGCAAGAACTGTCATGAAATGAAGAAGAAAAAAAACAGATCACATCACTCCCATTCTTAGACAGCTTCATTGGCTTCCCATCCAGAAACGGATCTGCCACAAAATTCTCTCTGCCACTTACCGGTCAGTTCATGATAACACCCCCTCTACCTCTCTGATCTTCTCCAAAAACACACCCCTTCTCGCCTTCTCAGATCAGCATCTAGATCTCTCCTTGATGTTCCCGGGCCCAGGGATTCCAAGACAAAGCGGTACGGCCAGCGAGCCTTCAGATATGTCGCTCCCACCCTCTGGAATGTCCTCCCCGAGAGCATCAAGGAGAAGGACTCCATTCAGTCTTTCAGACCTTCGCTGAAAACCCATTTCTTTACCTAGGGATGATAGTCAATGCGATTGTGTACGTGCGCCTGCGCTGGTGTGTGTTAAGTGAAGTTGATTTTGCCATAATTACTCTGTGTGTGTGTGTGGGTGTGTGTGTGTGTGTGTTTTGTGTGTGTGTGTTGTGTGTGTGTGTGTGTGTGTGTGTGTGTGTGTGTGTGTGTGCGAGTGCGTGTGATTTTTTTTTCTTTTTTTTTTTCTGTTATCATTATTTGTAACTCTGTATATATTTTTTACATTTAACTGCTATGTATAGTTCCACTTTTGGGAAGGGGTGGTGGGTAGGAGCTGTTTGACCTTTGGTATGAGTGTCCTTTGGTAGTTTTAGCTTGCGAGAGCTTACATGTATGCACTGTGTGTATCTGGCGCTGTGAACACGCAAGGTTTTGTGTGGAATTTTTTATGCGCTATATATAAATTTTCATTCATTCATTTATTACCTCTGGAATCGAGTAAAAAACAGATGCATGCCATTAGTCTGTACCTTCCTCCGGAATCTGGTTTAAAAAGAACAAAAGAAAAAAAAGATGCGTGCCATTTTTCTGCAACAGTGTAACAACTGTCTATACCTTCCTCCGGAATCCGTTTTTTTTTTTTTAAGAGAGAAAAAAAGATGCGTGCCAATTTTCTGCAACAGTGTAACAATTGTCTGCATCTTACCTCCGAAATCCGGTGAAAAGACGCGTGCCATTAGTCTGCGACAATATAACAATTGTAGCTTCCTCCGGAATCTTTTTTTTTTTTTTTTTTTGGGGGGGGGGGGGTTGGGGGGGTTCTTTTTTAAGAGAGAGAAGAAGAAAAGATGCGCGCCATTTTTCGGCAACAGTGTAACAATTGTCTGTATCTTACTTCTGGAATCCGGTGAAAAGATGCGCACCGTTGGTCCGCGCCAGAGTGTAACACTGGTCTATCTGTTCCACTGTCTCCGCTGTGGGTTTCTCTACAAACACCGACTTG
>JABMCL010003854.1:145000-157500 GCA_018857735.1 Alviniconcha marisindica | reverse complement strand
AAAGGTCCTAAGAAACTTCTTTTCGTCCCCTGCTCCCTGATTGTACCACACTTCGCCGAAGCCTTGCTTTAGTAGCAGCTCTTTCACTCTTCCAGCCCAAGATACCTTGCCCCTTTCCACCAGATTCTGAGAACAATGAGAGAGAGAGAGAGAGAGAGAGGGAGAGGAGAAGAGGGGAGAGAGAGAGAATTATAATAATTAAGTATTTGTAACGCGCAAAATCTTGTCCTAGACTACACTCTAAGCGCATACACACACACACCCCACACCACGTCACACACCAGATGCACGCACGCACGTGCAACACACACGCACGCACACACGCAACCACACGCACACACACACACACCCCACACACACACACACACACACTCACACACACACACACACCACACACACACACACACACACACACACACACACACACACCCCACACACACACACACACACACCACACACACACAACACACACACACACACAACACACACACACACGAGCATACTGACTATACAAAGCTTAATTTACACAGCTTAAAACAGTAAAGCAAACAGAGGACTTGAGATGGACTTGAAGACACGCAGGCACGGAACAGGAAAAAAATGGCCCAGCACTCGAGTTTGGGAAACCATACATAAAGCTGCAAGATTCGCCCTCTAAAAAGTGCTACGTGTGTAGGGACACAGACCATGGCACTACATAAAGCTGAACTCCGACAATGACTGTGTAGGGACACAGACCATGGCACTACATAAAGCTGAACCCCAAATGACTGTGTAGGGACACAGACCATGGCACTACATAAAGCTGAACTCCGACAATGACTGTGTAGGGACACAGACCATGGCACTACATAAAGCTGAACTCCGACAATGACTGTGTAGGGACACAGACCATGGCACTACATAAAGCTGAACTCCGACAATGACTGTGTAGGGACACAGACCATGGCACTACATAAAGCTGAACTCCGACAATGACTGTGTAGGGACACAGACCATGGCACTACATAAAGCTGAACTCCGACAATGACTGTGTAGGGACACAGACCATGGCACTACATAAAGCTGAACTCCGACAATGACTGTGTAGGGACACAGACCATGGCACTACATAAAGCTGAACTCCGACAATGACTGTGTAGGGACACAGACCATGGCACTACATAAAGCTGAACTCCGACAATGACTGTGTAGGGACACAGACCATGGCACTACATAAAGCTGAACTCCGACAATGACTGTGTAGGGACACAGACCATGGCACTACATAAAGCTGAACTCCGACAATGACTGTGTAGGGACACAGACCATGGCACTACATAAAGCTGAACTCCGACAATGACTGTGTAGGGACACAGACCATGGCACTACATAAAGCTGAACTCCGACAATGACTGTGTAGGGACACAGACCATGGCACTACATAAAGCTGAACTCCGACAATGACTGTGTAGGGACACAGACCATGGCACTACATAAAGCTGAACTCCGACAATGACTGTGTAGGGACACAGACCATGGCACTACATAAAGCTGAACTCCGACAATGACTGTGTAGGGACACAGACCATGGCACTACATAAAGCTGAACTCCGACAATGACTGTGTAGGGACACAGACCATGGCACTACATAAAGCTGAACTCCGACAATGACTGTGTAGGGACACAGACCATGGCACTGCATAAAGCTGAACTCCGACAATGACTGTGTAGGGACACAGACCATGGCACTGCATAAAGCTGAACTCAATGACTGTGTAGGGACACAGACCATGGCACTGCATAAAGCTGAACTCCGACAATGACTGTGTAGGGACACAGACCATGGCACTGCATAAAGCTGAACTCCGACAATGACTGTGTAGGGACACAGACCATGGCACTGCATAAAGCTGAACTCAATGACTGTGTAGGGACACAGACCATGGCACTGCATAAAGCTGAACTCAATGACTGTGTAGGGACACAGACCATGGCACTGCATAAAGCTGAACTCAATGACTGTGTAGGGACACAGACCATGGCACTGCATAAAGCTGAACTCAATGACTGTGTAGGGACACAGACCATGGCACTGCATAAAGCTGAACTCAATGACTGTGTAGGGACACAGACCATGGCACTGCATAAAGCTGAACTCAATGACTGTGTAGGGACACAGACCATGGCACTACATAAAGCTGAACTCAATGACTGTGCAGGGACACAGACCATGGCACTACATAAAGCTGAACTCAATGACTGTGCAGGGACACAGACCATGGCACTACATAAAGCTGAACTCAATGACTGTGCAGGGACACAGACCATGGCACTACATAAAGCTGAACTCAATGACTGTGCAGGGACACAGACCATGGCACTACATAAAGCTGAACTCAATGACTGTGCAGGGACACAGACCATGGCACTACATAAAGCTGAACTCAATGACTGTGCAGGGACACAGACCATGGCACTGCATAAAGCTGAACTCAATGACTGTGCAGGGACACAGACCATGGCACTCATAAAGCTGAACTCAATGACTGTGCAGGGACACAGACCATGGCACTGCATAAAGCTGAACTCAATGACTGTGTAGGGACACAGACCATGGCACTGCATAAAGCTGAACTCAATGACTGTGCAGGGACACAGACCATGGCACTGCATAAAGCTGAACTCAATGACTGTGCAGGGACACAGACCATGGCACTACATAAAGCTGAACTCAATGACTGTGCAGGGACACAGACCATGGCACTACATAAAGCTGAACTCAATGACTGTGCAGGGACACAGACCATGGCACTACATAAAGCTGAACTCAATGACTGTGCAGGGACACAGACCATGGCACTACATAAAGCTGAACTCAATGACTGTGCAGGGACACAGACCATGGCACTACATAAAGCTGAACTCAATGACTGTGCAGGGACACAGACCATGGCACTACATAAAGCTGAACTCAATGACTGTGCAGGGACACAGACCATGGCACTACATAAAGCTGAACTCAATGACTGTGCAGGGACACAGACCATGGCACTACATAAAGCTGAACTCAATGACTGTGAGGGACACAGACCATGGCACTACATAAAGCTGAACTCAATGACTGTGCAGGGACACAGACCATGGCACTACATAAAGCTGAACTCAATGACTGTGCAGGGACACAGACCATGGCACTACATAAAGCTGAACTCAATGACTGTGTAGGGACACAGACCATGGCACTACATAAAGCTGAACTCAATGACTGTGCTAGGGACACAGACCATGGCACTACAAAAGCTGACTCATGACTGTGCAGGGACACAGACCATGGCACTACATAAGCTGACTCTGACTGTGTGGGACACAACCTCACTACAAAAGCTCTCATCTGTGCAGGACACAGATCTTCATGCCTCTAGTCTGATCTCTCTGTTCCATGCTGTCTGCCTGCATGCTGCTCATTGTCTGTCTGTGTCTCTACTGGCTCTCTGTCTCTCTCTCTGTCGTTGCGTCTTCTGCTGCCTCTCTGCTCTGTCTGTCGTCCTGCCCTGTCTTCTGTCTGCTCTCTCTCTTCTCTGTCTCGTCTCTTCTCTCTCTCTCTCTCTCTCTCCTCTCTCTCTCTCTCCTCTCTTCTCTTTCTCTCTCTCTCTCTCTCTCTGCCTCTGCCTGTCTGTCTGCTGCTCTCTGTCTCTGTCTGTCTTGTCTCTATCTGTCTCTCTGTCTCTCTCTCTCTCTTCTGCCCTCTCTCTCTGTCTGTCTGTCTGCTGCTCTCTGTCTCTCTGTCTCTCCTCTCTGTCTCTGTCTGTCTGTGTCTGTCTGTCTCTCTGTCTCTGTCTCTGTCTCTGTCTCTGTCTCTGTCTCTGTCTCTCTCTCTCTCTCTCTCTCTCTCTCTCTCTCTCTCTCTCTCTCTCTCTCTCTCTTGTTGGGTATGTTTTGTACATAGGCCTAATTACAGTATGTACTGTGACTAGGTGGTAGGTCATCCACCACTGAGCATCCCCTCATGAAGGGCAATGGCTTAAATGAATGGATCATCCGTATCCCTCTCTCTTTCACGGTGTGAACGTATTTCACTGGAGTATTGTATGCTTGTTCCATATAGACTCTCGTCAGTGTGTGATGTTGAAGTCATCCTCAGTCCGATCAGTTGTTTTCATGCGTACAGCTAGTGTGTAGTGACAATGTACATGAGACTGTTGAGCATGACTGAGCGGAGGATGAGTGGTAGTTGTGGACCGATAGTGTTGTGCTGCAACATTTAGGACGTGCGCGCGCGTGTCAGTGTGGTGTGTGTGTTTGTATGCGCGCGTGTGTGTGTGTGTGTGTGTGTGTGTGTGTGTGTGTGTGTGTGTGTGTGTGTGTGTGTGTGTGTGTGTGTGTGTGTGTGTGTGTGTGGAGAGTGCGTGCGTGCGTGCGTGCGTGCGTGCGTGCGTGCGTGCGTGCGTGCGTGTGTGGTGTGTGTGTGCGTGCGTGTGTTTTAATGGAGGTGTAATATATCACAAAAACCAGATGAGGGTTTCGAAATATCCTCAGTTGTTTCGTTTTCTTTATATAACAGGGTTTATCGGATTGAGAAGAAGAAGAAAAAGTCGTTCTTTGGGTATTACGACACAATGAGCAACACCTCAGACAGATACAAAGACAGACGGTGACAGCGGCGCACGAAGGAAAAGAAAACAAGAAATGCACATTGCTGAGAGGTTGCCTAAGGCCAACTCCCACCTCAGGAGCAGAGTAATCTAAGTTTAGTCATTACTACGCCACAGTCACCCGGCACCGTCATCCCAACTCGGCCAGAATTAGCTACACCACTGGTACAGCACTCTTAATCTCCGTGCAGCAGTCCACCGACGCTGTCAGCACCCTCCGAAAAGTCTGGGGACTAACGCGACTGTTGAAGCAGCATAGAGTCCAAGCACGCATATAAATACGACGCGCGTCCGCCCCGTGTAGAAACAAAAGAGAGAGAGAAAAAAAAGTTCCGTCTCGATTCAAACGATTTTGATGTTATTCGTACACTCAGTCAGTCATGCTCAGCAACCTGGACGGTTATGAAAGAAATGCCTGATACAATTTGAGTCGTCTGTCACTAACTTACTGCCATTTTGGGCACCAACGAAAAATTGTCCGTTACCTGACAGTTTTTCGAGACCAATGGCGTAATCAATTATGGCAGTGGTTGGAAATAGGATGTCGTAAACCAGTGCTTGGAGTTTGGCTCTGATGTTGCCCAGACTGTCCCTGCAGCAGACCCAATTTCCCTTGGCCCCTATCTGTGTTCAAAATCAACAATGAAGAGAGTCGTCACATGAACACAACAACAAAGACCTTCACCGACTTCGGCAAGAACGCTGGCTATGGTTTTTGTATTGATAGCTATTAGTCACCAGTTATGCAAATTTCACTGAGTTGATGGTTGTAGCGAGCCGAGCGGATAAAAAGAAAATGATCGACTGTTGTTTCACATCACTGGTAATTATGGGTCAAGGACACCTGGTGATCCCTTCTACCACTCAGTACTCGAGAGGGCACTGGTGAGTATCGGGAAGCCGCTTACTTGCATCAAAAGCAAAAATTACTGATTATGTTATGTACACATAACTGTCATTTTGAACACATAACTGTCATTTTGAACACATAACTGTCATTTTGAATATGAGCCTTTCGTTTTGCCTCCATCGGCATACTTGTGTCAAAAGTACATATTTACAATTATGTGTAGACAAAATTAGTAATTCACGGTTTGCAGATAATCAGTATGTATGCACATATAATTGTAACTACGTGTACATAATTAGTAATTTTGTCTTTTGATGCTAGCAAGCTGCCAGAGAGGAGACCAGGTAATTTTGTGTGATGTTTGTGGTTCCACATTGCCTATTTTTCCTGCTGAGTTTTTTTTTTTTAATTCTGTTGCATTTCAGTAGGCCACTGGCAGTTCATTGATCTAACACCATCATGACCTCTAACAATGATATGTGAGCAAGTGCTCTTTCTACGTTTTTACAATAATCCCGCCCCGGTTATCAGATCCATGCAATTTCATTACTGTACTGTAAGTAACCCGGGAACCGGAGCAGACGACGCTTTTGTTTTGAAGCGCTGCGTGTTGCGTAACGCCACATGGCCTTCTCACAGCCGACCGGCGATAGCCGCTGGTGCGCGCCAGTTTCAAATCTGTTTTCTCCCTTAATATCTTGACCGCTTTATTCTGATGTACTCTTTGTTTACCTAGTCCTTTTTATGCCCTAAGCCATGTGTAATATAATCTGGCATCTTAGAATGTTTATCTAACGTTTATTTAGACGCAGGATCGAGTTTAATCAGTACCCGATGCCTCTCTAGGTCCATTCTTTCAATAGCCGTCGTCTGCATGGCGCGTCTCTGTTTAGTACTAGTGAATAGTAGTGAATCGTTGTTTTGACTCGATGAAAGTAATTCTGTATCGATCAATGCTTTGTCGTATAGTATTTTGCTTAGCTGACTTCATGTTTAGTGTTTATTTTGGGTTGAAATTAACTTATTAAGTATTGTGTATTGTAGAAGCTAAGTTGTATTCATAGACTACTTGATATCACTATCAGCGCTGCTGCGACTAAGATAACGCGCCCCAGGCGAAAGTTCGCACCGATTGTTTTAGTGCTAGTCTTTGAGTGTGTCTTGCTTCTCTTACAGAGCGTTGTATTGTAATTGTTATGTACCATTTTAACCGTGGGAGCGTGCACTTTATTCTGATGTAAGTTTTATTGACAGTTATATTTTGTACATTGTGTTAGTTGTGATTTAGTTGTACGAATCTGTTTATAGACAGGTGCAAGCCACGCTTCCCACTCTTGTTGTAAATAAAATAAGTCATGTGTGTACATTTTGTTTATACGGTTTAAAAGATCGTAACTGTAGCTTTTATTTGACATTTTTGATGTTTCAATTAGTTTAGTTATTGTTGAGGAAACTGTATTTGTGCGGGCCAAGGAAACACAATTGTCAGCCATTTTGTGGTCCAGAGGGCCGATTTCATTGTAGCGATAGCGTGTGTTCCTTGCGGCCCGCGCAGTTCTCTTATCTATGCGTGCTCGTGAGGATTTTGGGCGTGCTGAAAAGTTGTCTGCTGCTGTAGAATAAAACCTGATTGCTGCCGTACGCCTGCTGTGGTCTTCATTTCGACAGACTCCGCTGCCTGTGTCCTGTCCTGTTCTACGCTCCACCACCACGCCATTACAGTTATAATATGTTAGGTTATGGTGTTTGATCAATGAACTGCCAGTGGCCTACTGAAATACAACAGAATAAAAAAAAACTCATAAAGAGCTGGTGATCTTTCTCTTGCCCTCTGTTATCGTATCTTCCTCTTTGTTTATATTAGGGGTGGGTGGGGTGGCAGGAATGTGTGTGTGTGTGTGTGTGTGTGTGTGTGTGTGTGTGTGTGTGTGTGTGTGTGTGTGTGTGGTGTGTGTGTTGCACATGCGTGTGTGCATGCAGACGACTCTGTGAGTGTAAAGGTGTTCAGTTTCACTTTGTATGTCTAAGTATGTGTATAATGTATTATTATGCTATTGATTTTTGTGTGAGTATTTATGCATTCCATGCTTCTTCTTTTTAAACCTGTGACCATGTGTGTGTCAGGTTACACACCCATCTAAACTTATACACACACAGTCAACATGTGTGTGCATGCGCGCGTGTGCAGACGACTCCGTGAGTGCGAGGGTGTTGTGTTTCAGGATGTGTCAGTTTTGCTTTGCTTTGTATGACTAAGTATGTGTAGCAATGTATTATTATGCTACTGATTTTTGTGTGAGCAGTTATGCATTCCAGGCTTTTGTTTCATTAAATAAGAAAGCACTTTTTGTCGCCAAACATGCTCTATAAATTCCGTATTGTTATTAATGTGACAGGTGGTGGCGAATGACTCCAGACTCAATATCAATGTATAAACATTTATGGGTTGGGAAGACAGCATGCTGTGACAAACAATAAACACAACTGTAGGTCCAGCCGAGCCAACATCATCTACACATAATAATATATTATACATATATAATGTTTTAGAAATCAAAATACAAAATTATAATATAGTCCTAAGTCATTGTTATGCAGGGAACATTACATTGGAGCCTAATGAACAACCACATAGTACTCTCAATGAAATGTATAAAACATTAAAATGCACTAACCACAACAAGCATGAACTGAAGAAACATTGTAAGCCAAAGTTGATGGAAAAACCCTACTAGTGACACCGTTTGACACGGAATGGACACGTCACAGAACAACATCCACTAATAACATCTCGCAATCATTCACATTCAAGCATACTAAGGGATTGAGGGGTAAGTTGCAGGGAACATCTCATCAGAGTATATGATTATGAAACAACTACATAATACTCTCTCAATGAAATGCATACAACTCTAAGTGACATAAGTATTCACACAACAACTAATAAAACAACATATTTTCTTTTCTTCAAAAGTTAAAATTTACATTCAAATGCGGATAAAAACTTTCCTAGGACCGGTTGAAAAACAACTGTTCCTAACCATATCTTAGCTTTTTAAAAGACTGTTTTTGATTTTAAAAAAAGATAGCTGTCAGCAAAAGTTGTGTTTTATGTTAAGACAGTTGGTTAAAAAAACAAGTACAATTTTACCCGATTAGGTTCAAACGTTTCATTATTTGCAGCTACAGTTATTTACACCTACACAGAGCTGGCGCCTTTTTCACCACGCTTCTTCCCTCGCCACTTCTTTTTCTTTGCCGTTTCAATGCGGCTTGGCGGCTCGGTGGCCTGAGCTTGATCGCGGGGCCATTGTCGCAAACAGAATCCAGTCTGGGACCTTTATCCCATACTCGGAAGCCTTAAAACAAGCACACGTAGAAGTAGAGGATAGGAAAAAGCCACCACAACCGATAGCAGAGACTGCCGCACGACCCCTTCTCAGTGGCGCCAGGAGCCCGCAGTCCCAACTGAACATTCGAACCACCCAAACGTAGCTACGCGGATGCTGCGGGAAACCAAGTTCAAACCTGTATGCATGCCAGCTATACAAAAGAAAGCCACCACACTGGCCGCCTGGGCCCTAAAAAATTAAAGCCCAGAAAACCCAAATCCAAACCAACATAGAAACGCTCCGCCTCAGTAGGCTGGAGCAGAAGCTGATAGAGAGAGTGACAGTAGTAGACTAGTACAGAATGTAAAACAACGCCTTACTCAGTTACTGCCACAGTAACAGAAGCTGATAGAGAGAGTGACAGTAGTAGACTAGTACAGAATGTAAAACAACGCCTTACTCAGTTACTGCCACAGTAACAGAAGCTGATAGAGAAAGTCACAGTAGTAGACTAGTACAGAATGTAAAACAATGACTTACTGCCACAGTAACAGAAGCTGATCGAGAGAGTCACAGTAGTAGACTAGTACAGAATGTAAAACAACGCCTTACTCAGTTACTGCCACAGTAACAGAAGCTGATAGAGTCACAGTAGTAGACTAGTACAGAATGTAAAACAACGCCTTACTCAGTTACTGCCACAGTAACAGAAGCTGATAGAGTCACAGTAGCAGACTAGTACAGAATGTAAAACAACGCCTTACTCAGTTATTGCCACAGTAACAGAAGCTGATAGAGTCACAGTAGCAGACTAGTACAGAATGTAAAACAACGCCTTACTCAGTTACTGCCACAGTAACAGAAGCTGATAGAGAGAGTCACAGTAGTAGACTAGTACAGAATGTAAAACAACGACTTACTGCCACAGTACAGAATGTAAAACAACGACTTACTGCCACAGTACAGAATGTAAAACAACGACTTACAGCCACAGTACAGAATGTAAAACAACGACTTACTGCCACAGTGACAACACAGACAGAAAGCCCTCGGGCAGCACCGACTACAACTGTAGAGGTACAGGTAAACCTAGTATAAAAAAAAAAAGAGGTGACAATCGCCACCCAAACTGAAGAGCCAGAGAACGAATGGGTGTCGGAACTAAACACCGAAGAGCCAATGAACGAGCTGGATAACGACCATGAAATGTTGTTGCGCATTTGTGCTCTGTCGACCGGACCCAGAGTGGAAAATCCGCCCCGCACACACACACACACACACACACACACACACACGACGAGAGCAATGAAAACTGATCCTGAAGCTCTCATCGCCGGATTGGCTAACCTTTCTGATGCTGCTTTCCCTTCAGCCAAAGGTCCAAGCACAAGCACAGGCAGTGCTCCTTCCCACTGTAGTCCAGGACCTGGATCTCACCACAGGACTCCACAGCTAACCGTTACAAACCTTATCTCGAGGAAGCTACTCGGACAGTTACTCAACAGTCTGACAAGCTGACGCGTTACACACCGAACCTTTGAACTCAGTCTGCTGTGGAAATTAAAAATTCTGTATTATGGTAGTGGCGCAACGAGTTATTGAAGCGTGCTCACTGCACCTTGGCCGCTGTGTGCTGTGAACACATATGCTGCATGCACAGTGAACCCATCCACAGCCCCACCACTGACAAGGTCGCCGATCTCAACCAATCAAAGACGCGAAATGCTGCTATTTTTAGCGCGGATTTTTTGGTCTCACACGCTGGTATCACAAACAACGGCTGGGCACACACTGACTCAGTGCGGTTTGGTCGTTTTGGGTTCAATCGCCCTAACACAGCAAAATGGTTGTATGGGTGCCTACAGGGTAATCGACTTAGAACAATTTCCAGTTCGAATCTCTACGGATAAAGCTCCGACACCACTAAAAATTTGGGATTTGTTCTTTCTTCTTTTTCTTCTTCTGTCACTCTCCTTTCTTTCTTTCTTTCTTTCTTTCTTTTTCTGTATCGCCTTGTCAGATTCATGGCGTTTCAGTCCGTTTTAGTTGGGACGACCCCTGCCTTCACAATAATAATAATAAATAATACTGAAAGATAACTCTTAGGCCAATATATCGCTATTCTCTGATCCGATCTCACTGTGCTTTGCAACATTCTCCGACATTTTCAACGTTAACTGAGAAAAATATCAAAGATAACGTGTTAAAAAATAAATATATATATATATATATGACAACTAACAGTACACAAGAAAAACAATGTACATGTACCGTATGAGAAGCGGCAATGTACAACAAAGAAAATAATCTCATCACATTATTACCTACCTATAATTCCACAGTTTCACCCCTCCCAGTAAGTTCTTTGTTTGCGTTATTCTGCCTCTTATTTTGTCTAGTTGATCAGACTAGATATTTTGTGCTTTCCCTGGGTTAGGGTTTCGTGTTTGGGTCAGTGAGGTTCTTGGTATACACTCCGACTATTCAGTTTGTTTTTCCTCTCTTTGCGGCGTTCCCTTTTGCTTCTTGAGTTGTTTCGTTCTTTTTCGATGCGGGGGTGATGGGAGCAACCTCGAGGTGCCTCGCTAGTCGAGACAACTTGATTTAAAAAAAAAAAAATTATATGGGTACTTCGTGAGCGTCTATTCAGTGTCCAGTGGCTGTTAGCATCATAGTGTGGTTCAGTTGCATGATGTGCATGGATTACGCGGCGTTTCTAGCCTTTTTCACATTGCACGCTGTTAGAGACTGTTAGTTACCATGTACGGTTTTCGATCGGGTGGGAGTAATGGATTTTTTTCCAGCCTTCTTTCTCCTTGATCTTTCTTCGTCATTTTCACCATCCTCTCCATGTAGACAGCGCGTGGTGTCGGATTTTCGGTGATTTTCTGTCTTGAGTAAGGTCCAACTCAAACTGGAAACTCTCTATGGAGCTTCGTCCTTTCTCATCATCTGTAGCATCGGACTGTCGTTTCCACAGTCGGGTCTACTTCTTCGTTTGGTTGAAACACTTTGATATCGTCCAAAAAAACACGAAAACTATCTGTCCATGCCCCTATTGTAGTTTAAGAAATCTTCTCACTGTCAGGCAGGAAAGAAACATGACATGTTATCAGTCTGGACTGAAGTGACCGCAGTAAATCGGTCGCTTTCCTAGTGGAAGCCCTTTGGTAAACATGGTGCTTAACTTCCACAGAAACCATAAGGCTTATTGGGGACCGGGAGAAGGGGGAGGGGGTATGGAGGTGGGGGAAGAGGGAGAGTATATACCTATCGCTACACTGTCACCACCAGAATGACTCCTGCATTAAAGATGGGCAGCGTGAGAGCCATTTTAATGTTTCATTAATTGTGAGGGACAAAGTCACAACAAGACTGTGTCCACAAACCACACCCTTTTTGAAAAAAAGGGAGAGCCGAAGCGGAATCGAGATGATGACGATGAAGTGATGCTTAATGTCCTCAGATGTCGGCTGACATATTAGGGACAAGCTGAGACCAATGCCTAAGCATGGTTCAATAAATCGTTACGTCCACGGAAGCCAGAAGGCTCGTTAGGACGGGCAGCCAAGGACGGCCACCTCGACTCTCACACAGTTCCTGAACTATGAAGGAATCGAAGTAAAGTAAACATGGTGCTTAACGTCCACAGAAACCATAAGGCTTATTAGGGACGGGGAGAA
>JABMCL010003854.1:130000-140000 GCA_018857735.1 Alviniconcha marisindica | reverse complement strand
CCCCTTTAATTAAGAACTTGGACATAAACTGGTGGGTATACCTCACCTGGAACAGCTGCAGTCACTCAATTACATGTCACTTCCCTAGATCTGTTTCTGGAAAAAGATGATGATGATGATGAAGTGATGCTTTATGTCCTCAGATGTCAGTTGACATATTAGGGACAAGTTGTGACCAATGCCGAAGCACGGTGCAATAAATCTTTACGTCCACGGAAACCAGAAGGCTCGTTAGGACGGACAGTCCAGGACGTCCACCTCGACTCTCACACAGCTCCTGAACCATGTTTAAAAAAGGACTAGTTGGTCCCTATAACTCACCTGGAGCAGTGGCAGCCACAAGAGCTGTCTCTGACAAAAGAAGAAGGTGCGTTTTTGGACCCCGTAACTCACCTGGATTAATGGCAGTCACTTTTCGTGTTAGCTCCCTTGGGTTGTTTCTGGAAGAAGGTAAGTTGGGCCCCATAACTCACCAGGATCAGTGGCCGCCATTTCCCGTGTTAGCTCCCTTGAACTGCTTGTGGAAGAAGGGCCCCCGTAACTCACCTGGATCAATGGCAGTCACTTTTCGTGTTAGCTCCCTTGGGTTGTTTCTGGCGGAAGAAGGTATGTTGGGTTCTACATGTAACTCACCTGGAACAGCTGCAGTCACTTAATTCCATGTCAGTTCCCTAGAGCTGTTTCTGATCGAAGAAGAAGGACTAAGCTGGTCTCCATAACTCACCTGGAACACTGGCATTTCCATGTCAATTCCATGGAGTTGTTTCTGGAAGACGAAGGTATTTTGTTCCCTATAACTCACCTGGAACAGTGGCAGTCACTACAGCTGTTCCTTGAAGAAGAAGAAGAAGAACAAGAAGAAGAAGAAGAAGAAGAACAACAACAACAACAACAACAACAAGGCAGTCACTAGAGCTTTTCCCTGAAGAAGAAGAAGAAGAAGAAGAAGAACAACAACAACAACAACAACAAGGCAGTCACTAGAGCTTTTCCCTGAAGAAGAAGAAGGTAAGTTGGTCCCCGTAACTCACCTGGATCAATGGCAGTGACTTCCCGCGTCAGTTCCCTGGGACTGTTTCGGAAGAGGGTGCGGGGAGAGAAGATGTCGTTGTTGAGACAGCCGATGGGAGGCAGGCGCGGGCTGGTGGACATCCGGTGTTCGCTGCACACTGCAACCCGCAGGTAAAACAGTGTTACAGATTGATCAACAAATAGATTTATTTATAATACTGATAATAACAGCGGTCACTTCTATAGCGCCATATCTCGCCGACGAGGGTGAGCTCACCGCGTTTTACATCAACGATGTATCAGTGGCTGCTCGGAGGTTTCCTACTAAATCAGCTTAAGCACGCGCGTACACTCTCTTTCTCTCTCTCTCTCTCTCTCTCTCTCTCTCTCCTCTCTCTCTCTCTCTTCTCTCTCTCTCTCTACTACACACACACACCACACACACACCACACACACACCACACAACACACACACACACCTCCTCTCTCTCTCTCTCTCTCTCTCTCTCTCTCTCTCTCTCTCTCTCTCTCACACACACACACACACACACACACACACACACACACACACCACACACACACCCCCCCACTCCTTTACATACAACACACACACACGACACACAACACAGCGCACGCGCACACGTACAACATACACGACACATACACACACACATCACACACACACACACACACACACACACACACACACACACACACACACACACCACACACACGCACACACACCACACACCACCACACACATGCACACACACACGCACACACACACACACCACACCCCCCACTCCTCACAACCACCCAACAGTCATGACTCTTGCAGGACACACAGGTGGGGGGGACGGGAACGGGGAGTCCCCGCGGTCTCCAGCCGGCAGTTTGGGCACAAGGCGTCATCGCAGTCTAGTGCCATTGGTGGTAGCGACCACGGACCTCACGGCTGGAAACGGAATCGCACGGTGTGAGGCTGTTTACTGTCTGGTCAGTCAAAGACCCGGACCTCACGGCTGAAACACCAACACAACATGTGTGTGAGGCGGTTTACTATCTGGTCAGTCAAAGACCCGGACCTCACGACTGAAACATCAACACAACACGTGTGTGAGGCTACTGTCTGGTCAGAAAAAGACACGGACCTTCACGGCTGAAACACCAACACGTGTGTGAGGCTGTTTACTGTCTGGTCAGTCAAAGACCCGGACCTCACGGCTGAAACACCAACACAACAGTGTGTGAGGCTATTGTCTGGTCAGTAAAAGACACGGACCTCAGGCTGAAACACCAACACGTGTGTGAGGCTGTTTACTGTCTGGTTAGTCAAAGACCCGGACCTCACGGCTGAAACACCAACACAACATGTGTGAGGCTATTGTCTGGTCAGTAAAATACACGGACCTCATGGCTGAAACACCAACACCAACACGTGTGTGAGGCTGTTTACTGTCTGGTTAGTCAAAGACCCGGACCTCACGGCTGAAACACCAACACAACATGTGTGAGGCTATTGTCTGGTCAGTAAAATACACGGACCTCATGGCTGAAACACCAACACCAACACGTGTGTGAGGCTGTTTACTGTCTGGTTAGTCAAAGACCCGGACCTCACGGCTGAAACACCAACACAACATGTGTGTGAGGCTATTGTCTGGTCAGTAAAAGACACGGACCTCATGGCTGAAACACCAACACAACACGTGCGTGAGGCTGTTTATTGTCTGGTCAGATAACGACCCAGACCTCACGGCTGAAACGTCAACACAACATGTGTGTGAGGCTAAAGTCTGGTCAGGCAAAGACACGGATCTCACGGCTAAAACACCAACACAACATGTGCGAGGATACTGCCTGGTCAGACAATCACCTGGATCTCACAGCTGAAACATCAATACATTTCGCGACTCTAGGGGATAGACCCATCCCTGTCTTTCAATTTAAAAAGGTAGCGCCACAGTGCAAGGACCCCCTTTTTGTGTGTGTGTGTGTGTGTGTGTGTGTGTGTGTGTGTGTGTGTGTGTGATATCTTGTCGGTGCCGGATGCTAAAAGTTCGCTGAACCCAGTACGAATAATTATGTTTTTCGTAAGCATCATCGCCCCAAATGATATCGTCTCGATGGCATTTAATTTATACCAGATACGTGTGTGAGGTTACTTATCTGGTCAGACAGCAAACCAGACCTCAGCACTGAAACATCAACGCAGCTACAGGTGTGACCAAGGCTACCATCCTAGTATCTGAGACAACAACAGCTTGTGGGGGCACGATGTATTAATAATGCACACGCAACAGTGCTGTACACAGCTAAAACACTGAACAAACAGGTGATATCCAAGGAGACGGTCGGAAATTCCTGGGACTCTCTAAACACCATTTATTATTTTGGGTCACAAATAATCACCAGAATCATCCAAACAGAGCCATATCAAGCGAATAAAGCCAATATTTGCAACAAAAAGTGAGTTTTATCACATTTGTGTCTTTCAGTATGCGAATGCGAAAGACGTTTGATCCAGATCTAATTTCCGAGTAACGACGTGCACACTTCCGCAGTGATCAGCGGTGATCAGGGCAAAACAATCGATTTTGGACTGACAACTCTAAAACAATCGATTTTGGACTGACAACTCATTTTTTTACATGATCAGCGGTGATCAGGGCAAAACAATCGATTTTGTACTGACAACTCATTTTTTACAGACTGTAATCAAACACACTTTTGTTTGAAAATTTGGCTGAATTTGCTAAATATGAACCTGTTTGATTGACTTTAATGATATTCGTGGCTCAAAATGGCGTTTAAAACGTCCAGATCAAAATTTCCGACCGCCTCTTGAATATTGCCCAACCAACAATGCCAGCGTAGTTGCGCAACAAATTAAACAGAAACACGTTGACCAAAAAAGAAATGGCGCACGCCTCACCTGTTTTGAAAGTCAAAGCGGTGTGCGTGTGAGACCAGGTATTGCTTCGATCTCTTCCTTTTCTCAGCTGATGTTTTCTGGGCGAGTCACACTTGTCGTCTTCAAGGCTCGAATCTGTAGCAGCGCTCGCTTCCGCCAGAGAATTCGCCCCGTCACCAAGCAAGAGAGGCAGCGACTCGTTGTCAGTTTCCACGGGTGTCTGGTGCCCTTCCGGCTGTTCAAAGTCCTCCGACGTCTCCTGTTCGGTCTCTTCAACTACCGTCTGCTCCAACAGCGGTTTTGTATGGGCGTCGGGGTTGTGGGCTTGGCCTGTACACGTCAAAAAACACAAGGTGTGAAACGTAATCTACTTGGGCTCGGCGACTCGGCGGGTCAGTTTGATCGGGCGGAAAACCAACAAGGGGCGCGCCGCGTTAACCCTTCCGGTGCTGGGGGCGAGAAGTCGGCCTGTGCAGAAAGGTCCAAACACACAAACGGTTAAATAACTAGAACGCCAAGCATAATGAGGCTATATACGTGTACGAATTTTCGGGGTAAGCCCCTTTTTCAAGGCGACAAAACGACAGTTAGTCAGTTCCCAGTAAACATGCCTGTTCAGGGCCGATACGGGCACGTTTACTGGGTTGTTGCCTTGAGCCTAGTCAACCACATAGGGTTATACCGGATCTAGACAAAACGACAGTTAAAAACTATCAATGAAAATGGTATGTTTCTCGGTTACGGTTTGTGGAACGCCTGGAGAGTCTGGAAGTTGTTTTGTTGTTGTTTTCTTGTTCTTGTTGTTTCTGAATGGAAAATACATATAGGCTAATATTCTAGCTCTTCTCTTTAGGCAAGGAAAACACACAAACGTTATATTTTCTTCGAGAGTTTATCCAGTTCTCTATCAAGTGGTACCATAATCAGCAAGAAAACTGGAAACGCATACATTGCGCCTGACAGAATATCTAGTCGTTGAAAGGGGTTAACACAGACTTTAACACTGTGAAAGGGGTTAACACAGACCTTAACACTGTACGGATCAGCCGAAAAACAATGCATAAACGCCGCGCTGTTTAATATTATACATGTACTTGTATATTATACATTGTTAGTTGTCATAATTGTATGTATTATGTTTGTGAAACTTAGAAAATATTGGAGAATGTAAAGCGCAGTGAGTTTGGGTACACCAGAGAATAGCGCTATACAAAAGTTATCCATTATTATTATTAATATTATTATTATTACAGAGTATGATTATTACCGAAAAGATCAAACGGAGAGAAAGGGGGAAAAAACACATCAGTTAAGTATTGGCCTATGAACTGCTTTACAGAATATGCCAATGAACTGATCAGCTTGAAAGCAACAAACAGGGCTATATGACAAAAATTAAGAATAATGATAATAATAATAAATAATTCTTAAAAAGCGCTATTCTCTAACCAGAGTTAAACTCACAGCACTGTACAAACAACTTATGACAAAAACCACATTAGCATACATTTCAACAAACAGAACCTTAAATATTGTAGTCTGCCATTATCACCTAGCAAACAGTAACTACACACACACACACGCACGCACGCACGCACGCACACGCACACACTAAACCAAACTGATCAGGCTGGGGAAAACATTATCAGCCTCAGTACGACAAAACATGTACACCACTTTACAGTTTATAGCGACATGGAAATCAAGAATAACTGGTAGTCTAGACACAAGACGTAAGAATTTTATTCTCCCCAACTACAAACTGAGGAATGTCCTTACGTGTCGGCTCCTTCGTTATAAAAGGCATCGCTGTCGCACCCACTAATTATTGTCAAGTACATTAAACCTTAGACACCTCGTGTATTCTGATTATGACACTTTAGTTCAAGTAAAAGTGCTGTCTGTGGTCTGGACAAAGCCAATACACATTCATGCCTGCCTCTCAAAAATCATGGTGTTGCTTTTCTTCTTCTTCCTTTTTTTCTCTCCATTTGTTTGTTTCTGTGTTGATGTTGTGGATTTTTTTGTTTGGGTTTTTGGTGTGTATGTGTGTGTGTGTGTGTGTGTGTGTGTGTGTGTGTGTGTGTGTGTGTGTGTGTGTGTGTGTGTGTGTGTGTGTGTGTGTGTGTGTGTGTGTGTGTGTGTGTGTGTGTGTGTGGTTGTGTGTGGTGTGTGTGTGTGTGGTGTGTGTGTGTGTGTGTGTGTGTGTGTGTGTGTGTGTGTGTGTGTGTGGTGTGTGTGTGTGTGTGTGTGTTTCTCCCCCCCCCCCCCCCACCCCCCACCCCAAACGTTGCCTTTGGAAAGGTTCTGGTGTTTAAGTGACGATGTCTCTGCTCGAATTCGTGCCTCTAGACACGTAAGACGTAAAAACAGTTTGGGTACCTTGAAAAGATCTTAATTCCGGCATTCCAGGAGGCGTGTAGAATCCCAGTTTGCCTCCGTTCTGATAATAAGATCCAAGACTCCAACTGCACTGAGTCTCGTTGGTCAAAGACTGGAGTCCAGCATCGGACTCGGTTCGGACTGAGCTTGACCACTGCGATCACCTTGTGGCTGGAAGAGCCAGCACGTAAGACACAGGACCTCTGATAGGACTACAGTAATCCTTTCTCGATTGCGGCACGAGCCGCTTCAGCACAAACACCCACAGGCGCCGGCAAAAAAAATATTAAGGCAGGATCATATTTCCCCATTGTCCGTTGAGTTTGTGGACACGCTATCGTCAGATTCATACAGTACTGTTTGAACAAATTACAGTCTTCTTCTTCTTCTTCTTTCTTGGTGCTTTACGTCCGCAGAAACCGTAAATTAGAGCAATGAATCAACTAATTTACGCGCCTGTTCGGTTTTTGTCCCAGATCACTGGGTCCTCAACGGGTGAACAGTGTTAGCCTCTTACACACGACCCGCTATGCTTTGCAGAGAGGGCCACTCAGCGCCCAATCTGTCTGCGGCTGCGATTGGTTAAAAAGCCGTCTATGTGTCTTGGTTGGCGCATGGCCCAAACGCAACCGCCTTCAAATGTCTTTCCACGCCGCCTGCTTGTAACGGATCTGATGATTCGATAACAGAAACTAGCGATTAGTGACGTAAACAATCTGAAGCTAAAACAGCCACACATACAACTGATGCCAAAACAGCTACCTAGACATCCGAAGTGAAAATAGCCACCCATACATCTGAAGCCAAAGAGAGATGTATGAGTCAAGAGTCAAGATCTAAGGCAATAGAACAGGCACCTATATATCTGAAGCCAAAACAGCCACCCATGCATCTGAGGACAAATACATCTGAAGACAAAACAGCCACCCATACATCTGAGGTCAAATACATCTGAAGACAAAACAGCCACCCATACATCTGAGGTCAAATACATCTGAAGCCAAAACAGCCACCCATACATCTGAGGTCAAATACATCTGAAGACAAAACAGCCACCCATACATCTGAGGTCAAATACATCTGAAGCCAAAACAGCCACCCATACATCTGAGGTCAAAAATACATCTGAAGACAAAACAGCCAGCCATACATCTGAAGGCAAAACAGCCACCTGTACACCGGAAGCTAAAACAGCCTCCAGACATCCAAAGCCAAAACAGCCACCATACATCTGAAGACAAAACAGCCACCATACACCGGAAGGCAAAACAGTCAGATCGCGCACACTGACCTGGCACGATTCCAGGGCCCCCTGAAGCTGACTTCCTGTTTCAGCCTATCCGAGTGCAGTGCGATATTATTATCATTATTGATCGATTTTTATATAGCGCTATTCTCCGCTTTCGAGCAGACTCACTGCGCTCGCATGTGGTTCTGCATGAGTGAATAGCTTTTTATAGCGCGTTTTTGAATATCCACCGAAGTGGTGTACTTACAGCGCTGGCATGGCTGGTGCCACATGAAACTGCTGCCATCTCGGCGCGTTCTGTGTACACCATACAACCATGCACCATGTCACTTCATGCAAAGCCACATACGTAAGGTGTATGCGTGTTTAGCTGTAACCTGCCACCTGCACTTTTGGCAGAATGACCGGGGTCTTTTACGTGCTACTGCGGTAACACGGGGGTCTTATTGGCGAAGTCTTTAAAGTGCTAGGCTTTTGGTTCCGTCTAAAGTCATTATTTGCACTACGTGGCTTAAGCTAACTATGACCGAACGGATTTGTCCACGCATTATATGGCACACTGCTAATTTTCTTTCCTTTCGTAGAGCTATGCTAGCGCTACACGGTTTTGACTGGCCTGCTGCGAACATTACGCGATAGTTGTAGGTTTCTGTTCTGTTTTGTTTGTTTTGTTGTTGCTGCTGCTGTTGTTGTGGCTGTGGTTGTGTTTGTTTTTCTCTCCGCAGATCTAGGGCTATTCAATTTTTATTGTTGTGAAATAAGGATTATACACTCTTTTTTCTCTCTCCAATGTTCTAGAGCTATGGGGTTTTCCCTGTCCTAAAGCATTACGTAAGTAACTTGGTGTTTTACGCCCAGTCAACCATTGCGGTTATATCAGGGCAAAGCCTAAAGCATTACACACCTGTTAAATCTTCTCTGGGATCAAAGCGCACGAAGGGTTAAAACATTTTTTTTTTTTTTTTTTTAAATTAGACAATACAAAACACGTGTAAATTTGCTTCATCACACTGTATAGCCTACTCTGTCCAGGAATCTAGTACCGTGCAGTTTTCACCACGGAGCACCGGTGGTACAACCAATTTAACTGGGCGCTCTCACAAGCCTACCTCCGGTCGGCCGGTATAACAGGCTACACACCTGACAGTACACCTTTTGCGTTCAGTCAAAAGCCGCGAATAGAACAGAACACCTTTGTATCCTATCGACGGATACACAGGACAATGCACATTTGTATTCCTTGTGCCACGACACCCAGCAGGAGATTGAAGCGAGAATTAACTTTTTGACCGGACGGCGCCATTAAGCGGCGTCTAATGACGTAGGTGACAACAAGGCCGGAATTGTCCACCCATCGCCAGCCGTTTTTGTCCGATATTGACGTGTACGGTTACAGGCTTTGGTTGACGTATTGAACGAGCGCCGGGCAAATGCCACTCCAGTGGCGCTGACCATTTCCTTTGAAGGCTGCATAATGGGTCGTTTGTACCTTTATTTGTTTAGGCCTTACGCGTGCGTCATGGTGTGGGGAAATGGGAATGTTTTCGGTGGAGGAGCGAGTTTTTTTCTCTTACGTATTTGGGAGTCTTATTGAAGAAAGAAGGACCTTGGGGTTGTTTGTGTGTGTGTGTGTGTGTGTGTGTGTGTGTGTGTGTGTGTGTGTGTGTGTGTGTGGTGTGTGTGTGTGTGTGTGTGTGTCCCCGCAAACGTTGTGACTCCATCATCACCTTCTATAGACCTTGACCTTTATCGTCTTGTATAGACCTTGACCCCTTCGTCACCTTGTATAGACCTTGATCCCTTCATCGTCATGTGTAGACCTTGACTCCTTCATCGTCTTGCATAGACCTCGACTCCTTCTTCACCTTGTATAGACCTTGACTCCTTCATCGTCTTGTATAGACCTTGACTCCTTCTTCACTTTGTATAGACCTTGACCCCTTCATCGTCATGTGTAGACCTTGACCCCTTCGTCATCTTGTATAGCCCTTGCTTCTACATCCTCGCCTGAGGTCTACATCACAGTGTCTACATCCTGACTCTACATCCTCACATGGGGTGTACATCACCGTCTATAGCTCTTGAATCTACATCTTCGCCTGAAGGCTTCAGTGCTTTAGATCTTGACTCTACATCTTCGCCTGAAGGCTGCAACGCCTTGCATAAATCTTGACTCTCTATCCGCGCGTGAAGGCTACCGTGCCTTGGATCTTGACTTTTGACTCATACATCCTCGCCTGAGGTTTACGACAACACGCGGCATCGCCTGCGGCGCTTTGCAGCTTATGAGATTAAGCCAGTGCAGGCAGGTTTCGGCTGGTGCCAGAAAAGCAGCGGCCTATTTAGGGATCAGTCAATCGTGAGCGAGTGATCCAATCTCCGCGCGTTCTGCTTGTAGCCATGCTCTCTAGCATGAAAGAAAGAAAGGTTCCGTATCTCTTTGTT